>JAJPUD010009440.1:38723-57656 GCA_023553655.1 Myrmecobius fasciatus
ATTATTTAACTGACCTAGAAAAAATAACAACAAAATTCATCTGGAAAAACAAAAGGTCAAGAATTTCAAGGGAATTAATGAAAAAAAATGCAAATGAGGGTGGCCTAGCTGCACCAGATCTAAAACTATATTATAAAGCAGTGGTCACCAAAACCATTTGGTACTGGATAAGAAATAGAGTAGTGGATCAGTGAAATAGGTTAGGTTCACAGAATAAAATACTCAATGATAATTGTAATCTAGTGTTTGATAAACCCAAAGACCCCAGTTTTTGGGATAAAAACTCACTATTTGACAAAAACTGCTGGGATAATTGGAAACTAGTCTGGAAGAAATTAGGCATTGACCCACACCTAACACCATATACCAAGATAAGGTCAAAATGGATTCATGATCTAGGCATAAAGAATGATATTATAAACAAATTAGAACAATGTAGGATGGTTTACCTCTCAGACCTGTGCAGGGGGAAGGAATTTGTGACCAAAGAAGAACTAGAGGTCATCATTAATCACAAAATAGATAAGTTTGACTATATCAAGTTGAAAAGTTTTTGTACAAACAAAATCAATGCAGACAAGATTAGAAGGGTAGCAGTAAACTGGGAAAATATTTTTACATCCAAAGGTTCTGATAAAGGCTTCATTTCTAAAATATATAGAGAATTGACTCAAATATATAAGAATTCAAGCCATTCTCCAATTGACAAATGGTCAAAAGATATGAACAGACAATTTTCAGATGAAGAAATTGAAACTATTTCCGGTCACATAAAAAGGTGCTCCAAGTCACTCTTGATCAGAGAAATGCAAATTAAGACAACTCTGAGATACCACTACACACCTGTCAGATTGGCTAAAATGACAGGAAATGATAATGATAGCTGTTGGAGGGAATGTGGGGAAACTGGCACACTGATACATTGTTGGTGGAACTGTGAACGGATCCAACCATTCTGGAGAGCAATTTGGAGCTCTGCTCAAAAAGTTATCAAACAGTGCATACCCTTTGACCCAGCAGTGTTTCTACTGGTCCTATATCCCAAAGAGATTTTAAAGGAGGGAAAGGGACCCACATGTGCAAAAATGTTTGTGGCAGCCCTTTTTGTAGTGGCAAGAAACTGGAAATTGAAAAGATGCCCATCAATTGGAGAATGGCTGAATAAATTATGGTATATGAATGTTATGGAATATTATTGTTCTGTAAGAAAGGAGGATTTCAGAGAGGATTGGAGAGACTTGCATGAACTGATGGTGAGTGAAATCAGCAGAACCAGGAGAACATCATACACAGCAACAAGACTATACGATGATCAATTTTGATGGACATGGTTCTCTTCAACAATGATGTGATTCAAACCAGTTGTGCTGCGATGAAGATAGTCATATACATCCAGAGAGAGGCCTGTGGGAACTGAGAGTGAACCACAACACAGCATTTTAACGCTTTCTGTGAATATTTCCATGCATTCTGTTTTCCTTCTTAGGTTGTTTTTTTTTCTTCTTCTCTTTCTAGATCTGATGTTTCTTGTGCAGTAAGATAACTGTATAGATATGTATACATGTATTGTATTTGTCATATAATTTATCCTATCTAGCATGTATTAGATAACCTGTCATCTAGGGGTCGGGGGTGGGGGGAAGGAAAGGAAAAGCTTGGGAAAAAAAGTTTTTTTGCAAAGGTCAATGTTGAAAGGTCACTCATATGTTTTACAAATAAAAAAGCTTTATTAAAAAAATAGATATAAATAGTGATATTGTAAGCAAATTAGAGGAACGTAGTATAGTTTGCCTCTCAGACCTGTGGAGATGGAATAAATTTATGTCCAAAGAAGATCTGGAACTCCTAATTGAACACCAGATAGATAATTTTGATTATATTAACTTAAAAATTTTCTGTACAAATAAAACTAATGCAGACAAGATTAGAAGGGAAGCATCAAATTGGGAAATCATCTTTACATTTAATGGTTCTGATAAAGGTCTCATTTCTAAAATATATAGAGAATTGTCTCATATATATAAGAATTCAAGCTACCCTTCAATAGATAAGTGGTCAAGGGATATGAACAGATAATTTTCAGATGATGAAATTAAAACCATCTATAATCATATGAAAAGTTGCTCCAAATCACTATTGATCAGAGAAATGCAAATTAAGACAACTCTGAGGTACCACTACACACCTGTCAGATTGGCTAAAATCACAGGAAAAGATAATGATGAATGTTGGAGGGGATGTGGGAAAACTGGGACACTAATACATTGTTGGTGGAACTGTGAATGGATCCAACCATTCTGGAGAGCAATTTGGAACTATGCTCAAAAAGTTATCAAACTGTGCATACCCTTTGACCCAGCAGTGTTTCTATTGGGCCTATATCCCAAAGAGATCTTAGAGGAGGGAAAGGGACCCACATGTGCAAGAATGTTTGTGGCAGCCCTTTTTGTACTGGCTAGAAACTGGAAATTGAAGGGTTGCCCATCAATTGGAGAATGGCTGAATAAATTATGGTGTATGAATGTTATGGAATATTATTGCTCTGTAAGAAACTACCAGCAGGACGATTTCAGAGAGGCCTGGAGGGACTTGCATGAACTGATGCTGAGTGAAATGAGCAGAACCAGGAGATCATTATACACAGAAACAACAATATTACATGTTGATCAATTCTGATGGGCATGGCTCCCTGCAACAAAGAATTGTCTCAAACCAGTTTCAATTGTTCACTGAAGAAGACCATATACACCCAGAGAGAGATATGAAATATGGACCACAACATAACATTTTCTTACTCTCTGTTGAGGTTTGCTTGCATTGTGTTTCCTTTCTCTGATTTCTTTTTTTTTCTTGTAGATAGGATTTTTCTTGCACAACTTGTCAAGTATTTCAACATTATTAACACGTAGTGGACTTCCTGCTATCTAGGGTAGGGGAAGGGACTGGGGGTAAAATTTGTAATGGAAAGCTTTGTAAAGATCAACCTGGGGAATTACCCATACATATGTTATACAAATAAAAAGCTTTAATAAAAATAAAAAGTAAAAATAAAAATAAAAAAAGAAATCAGGAGAACAAGGGATAATTATGAAAGGTGTTATGGACAACTTTGATTACATTAAATTGAAAAGGTTTTGCACAAAGAAAACCAACAGAAACACGATTAAAAGGGAAGTTTATTTTTTAATAAGGGTCTCATTTCTAAAATAAAGGAAAAAATGTGTTAAATTTCTAAAAATATAAGTTATTTCCCAAGTGATAAATCATCAAAGATATGAACAAACCCTTCTCAGATGATGAAATCAAAACCATATATAGTTATATGAAAAAATGTTCTAAATCACTATTGATTGGAGAAATGCAAAATAAAACAACTCTGAGGTAGCACCTCATAACTTTTAGAATGGCTAAGATGAGAGAAAAAGATAGTAATAAATATTGGAGGGGATGTGGGAAAGCTGAGACACTAATGCCTTGTTGGTGAAGTTGTGAAATGATTCTACCATTATAAAGAACAATTTGGAACTATGCCCCAAAGGCAATAAAACTCTTCATAATCTTTGACCTAACAGTGCCATTACTGGGTCTGTATTCCAAAGAAATCATAAAGGAGGAAAAAGGACCCACCTGTGCAAAAATAATTGTAGCAATTCTTTTTATGTTAGCAAAAAAGTGGAAAATTAGTACATGTCCATCAGTTGGGGAATGACTGAAACTGTGGTACTTGAAGATAATGGAAAATTATTGTTCTATAAAAACAATGAACAAGTTGATTTTAGAAAGGCTTGGAGGGGGCAGAGACAAGATGGCAGAGAATAGACACATCTCTATCTCACCTCCTCTAAGCTTCCCTCAGGTCAACAGCAGACTGAGCCTCTTAATTGGTTTTTGAGTGAGAAAACCCACAAATATTTGTAGTACTACAAATTTCCAGAAGAAGTTTGAAAGAATTTCAGAAAAGGTCTGTTTCAATCAGGTAGGAGAAGAGGCTGCTGAGCTCAGACCACAGCACAGGGAAGCCCAGGATGGAAGTCAGGGCAGAGTCAGGAAGTTTTGGTGTCCATATACTGGGGAATCTACTGTGAGGTTTTCAGGCTACTTTGTCCTGGTTGCAAGACAGTGGTTCAGCAGATTTGCTGCAAGACACCGAAAAACAAATGCAAAAGGCAAATTGTGAGCCATTGAGCCTCAGAAGAAAGGGGGATATGGCTGTGACTACCCAGCACCAGAAGTTAGTCAGCAGCACTGGCCTCAGAACAAACTAATGGTTTTCACTCCTCTGCCTTAAGAACAGACCTTAACCTTTAAATAAAATGAGCAAAAAACCCAAAATGAACCCTGACCATAGACATCTTTTATGGAGAAAGAGAAAAGACCTCACAATCTGAGGATCATAAAGGTAAATCAGCTTCAGATGAAGTCCCAAAGGGTGATATGAGTTGGTCCCCAATTCATAAGGCCTTCTTGGAAGAATCCAAAAAAGATCATAAAACAGAGTTAGGAGAAAAATGGGGAAAGGAAATGAAATCTTTGCAAGAGGGTATTGAAAAGGAAAAACAGAAATTATCTAAAGAAAATGCTTCAAAAATAGACTTTATGAAGTAGAAAAAGCAAATAACTCCTTACAAAATAGATATGAAAAAAAAATAAAACAACCAATCCATTGAAAAACAAAATCTGTGAAATGGAAAAAAATTCAGTGAACAAAACACTTCATGTAAAAGTTCATTTAGTTACATGGAAAAGGAGAGAAAAAAGCTAACTGAAGAAAATAATTCACTAAAAATTAGAACTGAACAAATGGAAATGAAAATGAATGACTCAATGAGCCTTCAAGAACTAATCAAACAAAACCAAAAAAATATGAAAAAAGAAGAAAATGTAAATAAAAGTTCATTGGAAAAACAACTGACCTGGAAAATAGATCTAGGAAAGACAATCTAAGAATTATTGAACTTCCTGAAAACCATTGTGGAAAAAAAAGAGCGCAGACATCATCTTACAGGAAATGATCAAGGAAAACTGCCTGGATGTCCTAGAACCAGAGGGCATAATAGCCACTGAAAGAATTCACTGATCACCTTCTGAAAGAGACCTCAAAATGAAAACTCCAAGGAACATCATAGCTAAATTTCAGAATTATCAAATCAAGGATAAAATATTGCAAGCAGTCAAAAAGAAACAATTCAAATATCGAGGAGCTACTATCAGGATTACCCAGGACCTAGGACCTTCTATTTTAAAGGATTGAAGGGCATGGAATTTGATATTCTGGAAAGCAAAGGAACATGGATTGCAGCCACAAATCAACTATCCAGCAAAACTGAGCATCATTTTTGGGGAAAAGATAGACATTCACAAAGCAAATGAATTCCATCTATTTCTGATTAAAAGAACAGAGCTGAATAGAAAAATTGATCTTCAAATACAGAACTCAAAAGAGGCATAAAAAGGTAAAAAAGAAAGAAAAGTAACTTTCTTTTAAAAGTTAAAAAGATTATATCCCTATATGGGAAGATGGTAGGTATAACTCTTTAGATCTGTATCTCTGTTATGGGTATTATAGTTAAAGGGTGCAGGTATATTTTGATTTCATTGTGATGATATAAAAATGAAACTAGAGGAGGAAAGGTGATTCTACTAAAAGAAGAGGGAAATGGAGTTAAATGGGGGTAAATTATATCTCATGAGGAGACAAAAAAGACTTGCAATTGAGAGAAAGAGGGGAGGGGGAAGAGCATTGTGTGACTCTTACTGTCATCATATTTGGCTCAAATAGAGAATATCAGACATATTTAGCTTCACAGAGAAGCTTGTTTAAGCCTATAGGGAAATAGGAGAGGAGCAAGGAAAGGAAGGGGGGAGGGCTTACAGAAGGGGAAAAGTATAAGAAAGGGGGAGAGTCTTCAAAAGGGGAGGGCTGTTTGACAGAGGGGGTGATCAGTAACAAAATATTGGGGAGGGAAAGGGGAAAAGTGAAGAGGAAAGTATAACTAGAGGTAGACAAGATGGCAGGAAATACAGAGTTAGTAACTTTATCTGTGGATGGAACTATTAAGAATGTCCCCATCTCACTGTAGCTATAAGATCTACTGTGCTAAAGCAACAGAATCCTGCTTTGCTGTTGCAGCAGTCTAGGCCAGGGCCAGGGTTGTGCTGGCATGATCTGCACTGGGAATGCACAACGGACTTACCCCATTGTCACAGACCTTCTTTAATGACCTTCTAAGTTTTTCTTGATTTCCTTGGACTGAGAAGTTTAGAAGCCACCAGCATCATCACCAATTCAAAGATCCTACCTTGCTGATGTTGGGGCTAGGGTGTACCTGAACCAGGGCGAGGACAGGAACTGGGACCATGCTAGCATGGTTTGTGCTGTGATTGCACGCTGGGCTCCTACTCTGAAATCACAGAACTTTTCTGCTGAACTTTTAAGTTTCCTTTGGCTGGAAAAATGTTCTACACCATCTTTTTGTATGTTCTAATGCTCTAAAATTGGGTTAGAATCATTATTTTTAAAAATTGGAGCAGTTTGGGAGAGAGGTTGGGTGAATTGCTCTCTTTACTCCACTGTCTTGGCTCCACCCTCCCTAATCCTATTATTATTTTCTCTTCGTATGTCCTGCAGATAAATTATTTTTTATGAGATATCGCACATTCTCTTAATTTTTTTCATTCTTTACATTTGATTTTATTATTTCTTGGTCTCATAATTTTTCTGGCTTCCCCTTGCCCAGTTCTAATTTTCTTTTTTTTTTTTTTTTTACTTTTTGCTCAGGCAATTGAGGTTAAGTGACTTACGCAGGGTTACACAGCTAGGGAATGTTAAGTGTCTGAGACCAGATTTGAACTCAGGTCTTCCTGACTTCAGGGCTGGTGCTCTATCCACTGTACCACCTAGCTGCCCCCCAGTTCTAATTTTCAAGGAGATATTTTCTCCCTTAAGATTCTGGATCTCCTTTGAGTTGTCTGACTTTCATAATTTTTTTGTTTTTCTTGGATTGTTCTCACATTAAAAAAAATTTCCTTCATCTCCCTCATTTGAATTTTTTGCCATTTTTATTTTATATTTAATAATATTTTATTTTTTCCAAATATATACAAAGATAGTTTACAACATTCATCTTAGCAAATTTTTCAAATGTTGTTCCAGATTTTTCTCCCCCTGTACTCAAGACAGCAAGCAGTCTGGTATAGGTTAAACATGTGCAATTCTTCTAAACGTATTTTCATATCCATCATGCTGTGCAAGAAAATTCAGATCAAAAGGGAAAAATCACCAGAAATTTTTAAAAAAGTAAACAACAAAGGTGAAAATAGTATGCTTTCTCTTTTGATTTTTAAAGATTTTAATTTGTGTTCTTCTATGAATTGTTTTGAGGCACATGACCATTTAATATTTCTCTTTGGGGTAGGATAGGGTTTCTTTTTCTTTTTCTTTTTTTTTTTTGCTTCAGTATCCTACTCCAAAGATGCAGTAAGGTCTTTTCTCCCTGCCTACTGCTTTTTTAAAATATATATAGCATTTTTTTATTGTAATCACCTCTAATTATGGAGTATGCAGGATGTTTCCTCTGGCTTCAGGTTCTCTTCTGTTCTCCCCTCTGGCCTGGAACTTAAATCCAAGGACCTGCCCTCCACTAAGTGCCCACAGCCAGCAGCAGCCCTGCCTTACTGCTTCTGCACTCATTAGCCATGTGTTAGTTTCTTCTCGCCAAGGCCACATCTCTGTAGCACAACTGGGCCTGGTATTCCTTATTATCAGAGGTCCCCTCAAACTCCCCCCCCCCAGATATAGATGACCCATTATACTCAGAAGGTGAAAATTTCTGTGGCGGGGGAAGAGGCTACCTTTCCATGCAGATAAACTCAGGGCTCACTGTTTACTGTTTCACTTGAACTAACCTGAAGGTATTTACATTTCACAGGGGACAAACCTCCATTCTAGTATCTTTCTTCAGATCTTCTCCAACTGTCTCAGGAGGACCATTGTTCTGCCCTAGAATATTGCTTTTTGTTTTTAACCACTCTCTACATGTAGTCTGACTAGGTCAAAGCTCTTCATTATGTTCATTTTAACTACATCTCTCTTAGGATAAAATTAGCTTTGTTAATTGGAATGTTCAAATTGTTGCTCATGTTGAACTTGAGATACACTCATCCTTATAAGGCCATTAACAACAAGAAGAACAACCTTGAGTTTGACCTATTCTTGAAGTAGCCAACGTGCCTTTTTATGATTACTTTACTTTCTAGAGTCCATTAACCATCCAAAATAAAAAAAGACTGTAGAATTTTGTCAGGAATTGAAATTAAAGACAAACCCACTAATCTATAATTTGAAGATCCTATGATGGTAGTTAGTTGATAGAATGCCAGACCTGAAGTTAGGAAAACCTATATTCAAAGTAAGCTTCAAACCACATTACCTGTGTGATCCTGGGTAACTTACTTAGTCACAAGGCTTCAATTCTTCAACCGTAAAATGGGACAATCATAGCATCTATCCCACAGAATTATTGGGAGGATCAAATGAGATAAAAAATAATTAGTACAAACACTATAAATGCTAGTTATTATTATTCCTTTTTAATCTAGGATTATTCATTATCTTTGAAGGAAAACTAGAGAAAAAAATTCATCAAATCATATATAGAGAACTAGCAAGAACCTCCCAGACCATTTTACAGGAGGAAAAGAGGCCAAGGTTGTTAAGGACCATGCCTAAGTGTGAAGGGGCTGGTCAATTCTCCTAAAGTCCCCACAGCTGTGAATCATAACACACTTGAAGAAATTGCAAATCAGCCTTTACTAACACAGATGTTGCTCGTGAATTAGGAATGAAATAATTCAGAAGCCAGAGGGAAGAAGAGAGAGGCCAGAGAATGCAACTCCCTCTCACTCTCTTTGTATCATTATCATCCTCTCACACAAAGGGATCTATTCTGCTGGTCAGAATTAGATCCCCAGCAGCCACTAGTAGGGGACTCCCATAACAACTAGCAGTCACTAGCAGATTGTGCCCATAACAAAGGTGATTTAAGTGACCTCCTCAAAGTCATACAGATTAGATATAGAATTCTAACCTAGGCTTTTTGACAGGAAATTTTGTGTTTTGGGGGGAGCATCATCTTCTGTGTATTTATCATCATTGTGCTATCCATTCTAATTTTTTTCTTTTTTAAAATATTTTTATTAAAGCCTTTTATTCACAAACATATGCATGGGTAATTTTTCAACACTGACCCTTGCAAAACTTTTTGTTCTAAATTTTTCCCTTCTTCTTGCCACCTCCTCCCCTAGATAGCAGATAGTCCTATACATGTTAACTATGTTTAAAATACATGATAAATTCAATATATGTATACATATTTATACAGTTATCTTGCTGCACAAGAAAAAAACGGATCTAGAAAGAAAAAAAAACATTAGAAGGAAAACAAAATGCAAGCAAACATCAACAGAAAGTGTGAAAATTCTATGTTGTGGTCCACACTCAGGTTCCACAGGCCTCTCTCTGGGTGTATATGACTATCTTCATCGCTGAACAATAGGAACTGGTTTGAATCACATCATTGTTGAAGAGAACCACGTCCATCAGAATTCATCATTATCTAATCTTGTTGTTGCCATGTACAATGATCTCTGATTCTGTTCATTTCACTTAGCAGTTCATGTAAGTCTCTCCAGGCCTCTCTGAAGTCATCCTATTGGTCGTTTCTTACATGTCAAATATGTCTTGCTATCCTTTCTAAAAGGCATTTTAGCTCTTTTTTGACACTATTTTTAATTCTAAAAAATAAGCAACATTTTCCCCTATTTATTCCCTCCAGACAAGGATCATTTTAAATTTTAATGCCTTCACATTATTTTTACAAGAAGGTACCATGTTTTCTCATTTCCTGACCCTGCTTCAATTGTCTGTGTATAACTTATAAAATTCTAATTACTTGGTGAGTTCCCTGATCTTTTTAGACAACTTTTCCTTTTTTTGATATTAGATATGCTTTATTTTGTGGCTTTAGAATTTCATTCATTTAGAATTTGCTTTCTATGTCTCCTGGGATGATTCCCCCTTCAGAATTTTAGTCCATCACTAATACATTGTTGGTGGAATTGTGAACTGATTCAACCATTCTGGAGAGCAATTTGGTTTTATGCCCAAAGGGCTATTAAACTTTGCATACCACTTGATCTAGAAGTGTATCCCCAAATCCCTTGGGCCTGTATCCCAAAGAGATCATAAGGGAGGGAAAGGGACCCACATGTGCAAAATAGTCTGTGGCAGCCCTTTTTGGGGCAGCAAGAAACTGGAAATTGAGTGGATGTCCATCAATTAGAGAATGGCTGAATAAGTTATGGTGTATGAATGTTATGGAATATTATTGTTCTATAAGAAATGACCAGCAGGATGATTTCAGAGAGTCCTGAGAAACTTACATGATCTGATGCTGATTGAAATGAATAGAACTAGGGGATTATTGTACACAACAACAGCAAGATTATACGATGATCAATTCTCAAGGATGTGACTCTTTTCAGCAATGAGATGATTCAGGCCACTGGTGTTGTGATGAAGAGAGCCATCTGTACCCAGAAAGAGGACAATGGGAACTGAGTGTGGATCACAAATTAGTTTATTCACTCTTTTTGTTGTTGTTTGCTTACATTTTATTTTCTTTCTCATTTCTTTCTTTTTTGATTTGATTTTTATTGTGCAGAATGATAATTGTGGAAATATATATAGAGAAGAATCACACATATTTAACATACATTGTATTACTTGTAGTGTAGGGGAGGGAGTGGGGAAGAAGGAGGGAAAAACTTTTAGAACACAAGGTTTTGCAAAAGTGAATGTTAAAAATTGTTCATGCATATGTTTTGAAAATAAAAAGCTTTAATAATAATAATAATAATAAAAGAATTTTAGCCCATGGGATATGATCTGACTTTTCTATGAATTCTTTTTTATTAAATGTGTTCGTAGATAGATTTAATAGTAATTTTAGAGATTGCTTTTTTTTATTTGCCATCCTTATAATTCTGAGACATGAATAATTCTCTTCAAACTGCCAAAGAGTCATAGTTGCCTATATTCTAATGATCTATGTGATGCTATTGTTGTTTTTATCCTTTGTTTTCAAAGAAAACCAATGACACTAGCACGTCATTTGCCTATCTTGACTCATATGTGAAATGAATTTAAGTGAAGCAGAGTTACATAAGACCAACACCTCATTCTGTCTTCCAAAATCATCAAAGTCCAATGACAAGACAAAAATCAAATTTACCTTGGCATCTTTGATGTCTGATCAAGTTATAAGTGCTCCATAGTATCTGATTCAGCCACCTTCATGGCAATTAGAACTCATTGTTCTTATTTGCTCATTCCCATGAGTTAGAAAACCTTGTCTCATCAATTGTTTAGCCTATCTGCCAAAATGGCTTACCGAGGTGTGGTCACTGTGGAAAGTTATAGTTTCTAGGAGCCACAAGTGAAAGTTGAATTTCAGGAGGACATGAAATGTGAATGAGCAGTGCTAAAAAGGAATTAACAAGTCCTTATACCAGAGGTGTTAATCTTCCACGACACTCTGTGCATTCTTAGGATCTATGTGGAAGAATAGATGCTTTTGCTCTGAAAAATGTATGGATAAAGAAATTTCACATATCTCAGAGTAAGATCTTGAATAAGATGAATGTCAAGCATTCTAATCCCAAATTTAGCCTCTTCAGTAATTGCTTTAGAAATTCTTGAAAGTAAGAAAGGTGATATGAAATCATTAAAAATGTGCCAAATATAGCAATTTACTCTGTATAAAAGGGCAATTAAATGTCTTTCTATTGTTCCCACTAGGTGTTGGGACTTATCTGCCTACTTTGTATGGAAGGAGATCCATTTCTCATCCAGCAGAACTACTGCCAATATGACCCTATTACTTGTTTTATTCTTACTATTTTTTAATATGGAAAAATAGATGATAAATAGATTAATAGATAAGTAGAAAGAAATGTGTGCAACATATGTATTTGTATATCTCCTTCAATAAATATTTATCAAATGCATATATTTGTACACAGGCTATATTTTCAGTTCACTATATTTTCAGTACCTGACATGGTAGATTAATCATATAATTTTTCAGTTAGAAAGTATGGGGAATATCTATGATTCAATTACTTTGTGTGATGAATAGTCAAAGTAGTTGCGTATATTTGGATTCACATTATTCAAATGTATAGTTGTGTGAAATGTGGTAATTTGTTTTAGCCAAAAAAAATGCAATGAAAATTCCAATAATATGACCATTTCAGGGAATGTATTATTTGAATTAATCTGGACATAGCTATACAGAAAGCTATTAATTTGAACACTATTGCATCTTCTAAAAATTATCCTCTGTAACCCATATCAGGGAACAAAATAATGAAATCAGATTTTCACACATTTAAGTTTAAATATAATTGTGATATTGAAGTAGAGATATTCTACTAATAATAGGGGAAAGAAATTCATCATTCAAGTGAAAAGATCAGGTTAAAATATAGATATTTGAGAGTTTCTGGAATGTAGGTATTATGTGAAGGAAAAATCAGAATTCATTTTCTGTTGAACAGAATATTTAAAAGCAGAGTGACTAATATTAATAATAATATTTTCCCCCTCTTCAGCCCAGCCTGAAACCAAGTTTTATGTAACTTTTTGAGTTTTCTACCCCAGACTCCTCTTTATAAACATTCTTTTTAAACATTTTGCATTCTATTATATTTAGCCTCTCAGATAATATTCAAAACTTTAATATCTATATGCTGATACTTCAAGGTATCTGTTATTTCACTGATGAGAATATTTTCTTCATTGGTGCAGATTCCAGGTCATCTATTCCTTTACACTTTGAAGATATTTTTGCCCATCCTTTTCAATAAATACTACAGAGAGAATGCACTAAACTTGAAACCATCCTATCTCTAGGGCTTTCCACTTTTTGTGAGTAGTATTTTAGCACTCTGACTTTGTACCAGTTATCTCTCACTCTTATACATTTATTTTTCAATAGTGCTCACTTCTCTTCTTGACCTTGTTATGATTAGAAATACATTTCAAACTTATGCTTAAGTTTTGTTGGTTACCCTGGTGAAATGTAAATTTCCCTTCTCAAAAATAATGAAGTAAGCTCTCTATATACTTTGATCTGGTACTCAATGTCAATATAACCTTAATATAATTATGATTATGAATTTATGAAACCTTATTGATTTGGCTTATAGTAGATTGAAGGGACTAGGGCAGCAAGTGGTTAATTGTGGAAACTGAGTTAATTTCACTGACTTCATTTTGTGATTCTTCAATTATGGGTCTAATTCAACCTTGGTCTTGTGAGAAAACTATTCAATTATGAGAATTGGGAGAAAAATTTATTGCCTTGCTGGAGCCTAACTCTTCATGACTGGAAAACTGGACCATCTCTAAATGGTATTTAAAGACTCTTAATCAAGGGTATATGTTATGATGATCAGAAACTTAGGTCCAAGGACTGATGCAAGGAATTTTTTTTATCAGAAAATTGGTATCATTTTGATCAATCAATTCTTGCTTCTAAGGGCCCATACCAGGTCCTTCTAACTACTTGTCTCTCAAACTTGTGGGCATGGACTCCTGGATCATCTGAAGAAAGCCTCTGCTCCTGAGTGGATGGAAAAACCCTCCAGGGATTGAAGGATCATTTAGTAGAGACCCAGAAGCAGTAGATACCCAGATGAGATAGCTGTCCCAAGATTCCAAATGAGGTTTGAGTATACTGTCCTTTTTTCCTTTTCTATTTTGTTATGTGCCCAATCACCAAGGTTCTGATTCAAGTGTGTGTTGGCATTTCTTCTTTCTGCATTCCTCCTTCTCTTTTTCTGATTGCAAGCAAAGAATGGCTAGTGATGATACACAAAACATACTTTCCTATAGGTCCTCTAAATGAACTAACATCCTGGACAATATCTCATGGCATCTTAATTTATATTTACCTCTCCTTTATTAGCTATGAGATCAGGAGTTCTTTCTGACCTTCAATTTTAGGCCAAAAGAAAAAATTTCAAGACACTAGGAAATACTCTGTGTTTTGGATTTCCAGACCCATCAAGAAAGCTGTGCCCTGAGTTTGGAATAATAGTAATTCTTTGTACTCATTTTCTGGATGATCTCCACCACAGAAAAATCCCTGAATTGTTTCATATCATCATCAGATGGTTTCTGAGAACATGGTCCCATGTTCTTGTCATCAAGCTCTGCTAGATATCATACTCATCTCATTGTTTTTTGTTACTGCTCCTTGTCAGGGCAACAGCTCTCTGTATCACCATTAGATCTTCCCATATTGCCTCTAGTCCCTTGATTATCATGATTAAAGTTTCTGTATTACACAGTACTTGGATCTTCCACCAATTAAAAGTTTCAGATAATTCTAAATGTATATAATTCATAATTAATCAAACTAAATAGAAAAATTATATAATAATAATAATAATTGTATTTTACCTCTGAAGATGTATCTAAAAACCTATGATTTACTGACTTGGAAGGGTGGAGCCAAGATGTCAGAGAGCAGACATAACTCTCTGTAACCTCCTCTGACCTTCTCTGAAACCAACAGCAGATTAAGCCTCTAAACTGGTTTTATTCCAGTAAACTCTAAACTGGTTGTACTCCAAATACTTGGAGTACAACACATTCCCAGAAGAAGCTATCTTAGAAGGACTTCAGAACAGGTCTGTTTCAAACAGGCAGGGGGACAGTCTACTAAGTCTAGATGGCAGTGTGGGGAGACAGGGCAGAAAGCCATGTTGAGATGGTCATCAAAAACAAAATGCTGGGGAGGAGGAAAGGAGGAAAGGAAAGAGAAAAACATGAATTTGGGTAAATAAGATGGCAGGAATACAGAATTGGTTATTTGTGAATGTGAATGGGATGAACTCTCCCATAAAATAGAAATAGATAGCCGACTGGATTAAAAACCAGAATCCAACAATATGCTATTTACAAGAAACACAACTAAAGCACAGAAACACATACAAGGTGAAGGTAAAAGGCTGGAGCAGAATCTATTATGCTTCAGGTGAACAAAAAAAAGCAGGGGTAGCAATCCTGATCTCAGATCAAGTAAAAGTAAAGATAGATCTAATTAAAAGAGACAAGGAGGGAAAGTATATTTTACTAAAGGGTACCATAGATAATAAAGCAATATCAATACTAAATATATATGCACCAAGTGTTATGGCATCCAAATTTCTAGAGGAGAAGTTAAGAGAGATGCAAGAAGAAATAGACAGCAAAACTATACTAGTGGGGGATCTCAACCTTGATCTCTCGGAACTAGATAAATCAAACCCCAAAATAATTAAGAAAGAAATTAAGGAGGCAAACAAAATGTTAGAAAAATTAGGTATAATAGATCTTTGAAAAAAATTGAATGGAGACAGAAAGGAGTTTACTTTTTTTCTCAGCAGTTCATGGAAAATACAAAAATTAACCATTTGTTAGAGTATAAAAACCTCAAAATCAAATGCAGAAAGGCAGAAATAGTAAATGTATTTTTTCAGATCATGATACAGTAAAAATCACATCAACATAAGGCCAGGAGAAAACAGACCAAAAGTTAATTGAAAATTTAATAATCTAATCCTAAAGACTGAATGGGTGAAACAGCAAATCACAGACACAATCAATAATTTCATCCAGGAGAATGATAATAATGAGACAACATACTAAAATTTGTGGGATATATCTAAAGTGATAATAAGTGGTAATTTTATATCTCTAGATGCTTACTTGCATAAAACAGAGAAAGAGAAGATCGATGAATTGGGCTTACTATATAAAAAAAAAAAAACTAGAAAAAGAACAAATTAAAAACTCTCAATTAAATACCAAATTGGAAATTCTGAAAATAAAAGGGGAGATTAATAAAATTGAAAATAAGAAAACTATTGAATTAATAAATAAAACTGAGTTGGTTTTATGGAAAAACCAATAAAATAGATAAGCTTCTAGCTAATTTAATTAGAAAAAGGAAAGAGGAAAATCAAATTGTCAGTCTCAAAAATGATAAGGGAGAACTTTCCTCTAATGAAGAGGAAATTAGAGTAATAATTAGGCGTTACTTTGCCCAACTTTTTGTCAATAACTTTGATAATCTAAATGAAATGGAGGAGTATGTACAAAAATATAGACTGCTCAGGTTAATAGAAGAGGAAATAAATTGTTTAAATAACCCCATTTTAGAAAAAGAAATAATACAAGCAATTAATTCCCTAAGAAAAAAATCTCCAGGGCCAGATGGATTTACATGTGAATTCTACCAAACATTCAAAGAACAATTAATTCCAATACTATACAAACTATTTGAAAAGATAGGGAAAGAAGGTATACTACCAAATTCCTTCTATGATACAGACATAGTGCTGATAGCTAAACCAGGTAGAGTGAAAATAAGAGAAGGAAAACTATAGACCAATTTCCCTAATGAATATTGATGCAAAAATCTTAAATAAAATATTAGCAATGAGATTACAGAAAGTCATCCCTAGGATAATACGCTATGACCAAGTAGGATTTTTACGAGGAATGCAGGTCTGGTTCAATATTAAGAAAACTATCAACATAATCAACTATATTAATAATCAAACTAACAAAAATCACCTGATTATCTTAATAGATGCAGAAAAAGCTTTTGACATAATCCAACACCCATTCCTATTAAAAGCACTAGAGAGTATAGGAATAAAAAGACTTTTCCTTAAAATGATCAGTAGCATGTATTTAAAACCATCAGCAAGTATCATATGTAATGGGGACAAACTAGTACCATTTCCAATAAGATCAGAGGTGAAAGAAGGCTGCCCATTATCACCATTACTATTCAATATTGTATTAGAAATGTTAGCTTTGGCAATAAGAAAAGAAAAAGAGATTAAAGGAATTAGAGTGGGTCATGGGAAACCAAATTATCACTCTTTGCAGATCATATGATGATATACTTAGAGAACCCTACAGAATCAAGTAAAAAACTATTAGAAATAATCCACAACTTTAGCAAAGTTGCAGGATACAAAATAAATCCACATAAATCATCAGCATTTTTATATATTACCAACAAAGTTCAGCTGCAAGAGATACAAAAAGAAATTCCATTCAAAATAAATGTAGATAATATAAAATATTTGTGAATGTATCTGCCAAGGGAAAGTCAGAAACTATAGGAACAAAACTATAAAACACTTTCCACACAAATAAAGTAAGACCTATTCAATTGGAAAAATATCAAGTGCTAATGGGTAGGCCAAGCACATATAATAAAAATTAAAACAATACCTAAATTAATCTACTTATTTAGTGCCATATCAATCAAACTTCCAAGAAATTATTTTACAGATTTAGAAAAAATAGTAGCAAAGTTCATCTGAAAGAACAAAAGGTCAAGAATTTAAAGGGAATTAATGAAGAAAAATGCTGATGAAGGTGACCTACCTTTAGATATGAAACTATATTATAAAGCAGTGGTCATCAAAACCGTTTGGTACTGGCTAAGAAATAGAGTATTCAATAAGTGGAATAGTATAGGATAACAGGACAAACTAGGCAATAACTATAGCAATCTAGTGTTTGATAACCCTAAAGACCCCAGCTTTTGGGATAAGAACTCATTCAACAAAAACTGCTGGGAAAATTGGAAACTAGTATGGAAGAAATTAGGGCTTGACCCACAACTAACACCACATACCAAGATAAGATCTAAATGGGTTCGTGATTTAGACATAGAGTAATATTATAAGCAAATTAGAGGAACATAGGATAGTTTGCCTCTCAGATCTGTGGCGAAGGAAGGAATTTGTGCCCAAAGAAGAACTGGAACTCTTAAATGAACACCAGGTAGATAATTTTGATTATATTAAGTTAAAAAGTTTTTGTACAAACAAAACTAATGCAGACAAGATTAGGAGGGAAGCAATAAATTGGGAAATCATCTTTACATTTAATCGTTCTGATAAAGGCCTCATTTCTAAAATATATAGAGAATTGACTCATATTTATAAGAATTCAAGCCACTCTCCAATCGATAAATGGTCAAAGGATATGAACAATTTTCAGATGAAGAAATTAAAACTATCTGTAGTCATATGAAAAGGTGCTCTAAATTACTATTGATCAGAGAAATGCAAATTAACATAACTCTGAGATACCTGAGATACCTCTGAGACACACCTGTCAGATTGGCTAAGATGACAGGAAAAGATAATGACAAATGTTGGAGGGGATGTCGGAAAATCGGGACACTGATACATTGGTGGAACTATGAACAGATCCAACCATTCTTGAGAGCAATTTGGAACTATACTCAAAAAGTTATCAAACTGTGCATATCCTTTGACCCAGCAGTGTTTCTACTGGGTCTATCTCCCAAAGAGAACTTAAAGGAGAGAAAGAGACCAACATGTGCAAAAATGTTTGTGGCAGCCCTTTTTGTAGTGGCTAGAAACTAGAAAGTGAATGGATGCCCATCAGTTAGAGAATAATTGAATAAATTATGGTATATAAATGTCATGAAATGTTATTGTTCTGTAAGAAATGACTATTGGGATGACTTCAGAGATAACTGGGGAGACTTGTATAATCTTATGCTAAGTGAAATGAGCAGAACCAGGAGATCATTATACATGGCAACAAAAAGATTATATGACTATCAATTCTGATGGATGTGGCTCTCTTTAACAATAAGATGTTTCAAACCAATTCCAGTTGTGCAGTGATGAAGAAATTCATCTATACCCAGAGAGAGACCTGTGGAACCTCAACATAGCATTTTCATGCTTTCTGTTAATGTTGGCTTGCATTTTGTTTTCCTTCTCAGGTTTTTTTTTCTTGTATATATAAACGTATATATATAT
>JAJPUD010009440.1:57756-74828 GCA_023553655.1 Myrmecobius fasciatus
ATGTTAAAAAATTACCCATGCATATGTTTTGCAAATAAAAAGCTTTAATAAAAAAAAAAAAGAAAAAACAAAAACAACTGACTTACTAGGACAGATTTCCAATAGAACTACATCAGATGCATCCTCTGTACACTAGATTCCCAAATGTTTTGTTTTGTTTCCCAGGCTAGCAGCAAAATTTCCTTCCTACTCATTTATGCCAGGATCTTACTGATCCACTAAATAATGTCTGTCAAAAAATGAAATTAAATAATAAGAGCCTGAGAATAGTTATTTATGTATTGTGGAACATAAGGAAAATGACCATTTCCCCCCTCAATAGTATAATGGAAAAATAGGACTGAGATGTCATTTCCTTCTAAAATTTTTATGATTCCTATAAATCTTAGACTTTGAGTCTACATGATGAAAACAATCTGGATGAAAAATTAAAAACTTAGGTAATCATTCAGCTTTTTCTAGTCTCACGACAAGCACAGATAAGCATTGTTGAATCACAGACATCATACCCATCAAAATTGACTCACATCATTAATTACCTGGGTTGTTCTTTTCATACAATGTTCTATTACAGTCCACATACTCATTCTGACATATTCAAGTAAGTGCCACTTAAAGCACTTTCAATGGAAAGAAAGTGTATAGCTTCTATTCACTTATCTGTATTGTTTGGTGGTAAGCCAGAAATTCTAATCCCATAGGTCAAGCTATAGGGCAAGAATACTAGAAATTTAGGCTAAACTTACTAGAAATTTGGTATGTTATGAAACTGTCCTTAAAATGCTACAGTATTCTAGGCTTCCTATTTTTGGGGTGTGAGTCAATAATGGGATCCATGATGTAGAGAAGGATGGTGGTGTGTATGTACGTATGTGTGTGTGTATACATACAGACACACACACACACACACACACACACACACACACATATATATATATATATATATATATATATATATATATATATATAATGTTAAGAAAGGAAGTAGGCATCATAGTGGCATGGCCTAGGGGATAGAGAATTGTACTCAAAGGCAAGATGACTTGAGTTCAAGTCTTGCTTCTAACGCATATCTTCTATTTGACTCTAAGAAGTTTCAGCTTCCCAATCCACTTTCTGAGACCAGTATTTTCAAAGAAGATAACCATCTGCATGGGTTGAGGCAGTTTTCTTCACTAGAAGTTTCTAATGTTATTAAAATTTCAGGTCTAGGAAGCAAAAAGTACCAGATAATGAATGGGGAGGTGATAGGTGTGTCCTATCATTCTCTCAATATCCCATGGGTTTCTGTAGGTTCACATATGTATCATGAGAATGAAATAGTTGGGAAGTCTGTACTAGGAAAGTTGACATATAAAATCATTAGAAATCATATTCCTAATTATTCCATACCCTATAGACTGAAGCCTCTATCTTTAGTTAAACCAAGCCGTAGGATCCTTTCAGTCACTTGCTGTTGGTCATCTTCAACATTTTATCCCCAAAGCCTATATGACAGGCTCACTTGCCCTTTAGATTAGGGCCAGTTGTTGTCAAGCAACCAATTTTTCAGGTCCCTGATGAGGCCTTTGAAGAAAGACTACATCAGAAATGACAGTTAGCTAGTGCTCTGCTTCCCTTAGGATCCCAAAGTCACTTATCAGTTTCACATCTCCATGAACTGTTTCATCCACTCAAGATCTGATATAGATTACAGAAGTTTAGCAAAATTGATGTTATATTACTTGGAAGTAGTAGCACAAAAGTACTTTTTCAATTCTCCAGTATTGCAGAGGAAAATTCTAGTGGACAGAATTCAAAACCCCAGAAAGACCTTTATATAATACTTAGACAAATCTTACACAAATACATCTACACACATTCTCTCTCTCTCTCTCTCTCTCTCTCTCTCTCTCTCTCTCTCTCTCTGTCTTTCTCTCTTTCACACACACACATTTTCACTATATTTGATTATTTCACATGAACTTTTGAAAAGGTAGAAATTCATTCTGTCACACAATTTTCCAACCAGCCATAAATTTCCTTCATAATAAAGGAAGAGAGAATACATACTTTTCAAGTTTTGTGGATTTTCTACTCATAGGGTTAAGTTTAATAGCAAGCTCAAGACTTGTGGGACTGAATTCCACTTAATTGATACCATGAGAAAAACAATCACTATAACTCAGAAGTCAATCTTCTTTGATTGAAAAAAAAAGCTTTAAGAGACCTCTGAAGAGACACTAAAGGCTTTTTGCAAATTCCCTTCACAAAACACCATAGTTTTTTTCAAAAATAATTGAATCAGCAATGCATGGCTTTAAAATTTCTTGAAATACAAATGGGGTTGGGAAATGAGAGAGGAGAAAATTTCCCTCCCTTCCTTCAGTAGCTCCCAGAATAACACAAAATATTGGGGACCAATCTTTAGAATGCCAAAGCATTCACAGCATAAAAGTGAAAAAATATAGTCATTCTGCAAGCAAGCATTTTAGATGTCTTTAATGTATTAGGCCTTATACTAAGGAAGGAAGGAAAGAAGGGAAGAAAAGAAAAAAGAAAGGAAGAGAGACAGAGATCGATGAGAAAAAAAGAAAGAAAGGAAGAAAGGGAAAAAAAAACTAGGAAGAAAAACTAGGAAGCAAGGAGGGAAGCAAGGATGAAAGGAAAAGCAGGAAGACACAGGAAAAAGAGAAAGTAGAAGAAAGGGAAGGGAAGGAAAAGAGAAAAAATATATCTGCATTCAAGGACAGTTTGAATTGTAAAAAAATCAGTTTCCCTAACTTATGTAAAAATTACTGAGTCATCCATGGGTTGCTTTGTTCAAAATAGTAAGTTGAATATCCTTGAGCCTGTCATTACTAAAACAAAGTTAGGTGGGCTTTCCTTTCCCTCTTCTCTCTGTTAGTCTTAAAACAAAACCAAGGAAAATAGATGACTGTTGACACTATGAACATCTTCTTCTAGACTATTTATTTACCATGGCATGTACTTTCATAAAGCATACAAATTAATAGAACTGATAATGCTGTAAATAATTGGAGCCCTACATAATCTTGAAATGCCTCTAATATATTCACTGATCAATCTTGTTTATTCCAGAATTTTAACTAAATAAAGACTGCTAACAGGCTTAGAAGGACAGAGCTATTTTGATGACTGGGACTTAAAATGACACTGACCCAAAGCATTTGGAGGATGTTTGCTTCAACTACACACATACAACTGGAGAGGCATAAGGCCTTCGACTTACCAATATGAGACAAGATTTCAAAATTTTAAATATTTTCTTAAATGTCATTGAATTAGAAATAAAAGAAATAGTAAAACCCTCACACTTTCCCAATGACGTCTCCATTCTCAGTCAGTCAGCAACAAGCTTTTACTAATTCCTTACTATGTACCAAGTATTAACAGAGGAACAAAGCTGGAGCAGAGTGGAGAAGGCAGGAGATGTAAAATCTGGAGGGGTTAAGCACAATAAGCCTCCTTAAGTTGCCTGCTGGATTCTTTACTTTTTGTATCAGCCAAGTTATAGGCACAAAGTAGGAACTACACAAAAGTTGATATTGTTGATAAGTAGATTTTAAATGAATACCATAAACTTAAAGATTATTCCTACTGTCCCAGTCATGGATTTATAAGTTTATAGATTTGAAACAAAACACACACTGAAGTATCTTCATGGCTATTTTTCAACCTGGATTTTCAAATCTTGAAGCAGAATGTCATAGACTCTTGACAATCTATTGAAACCCATAAACCAACCTCCTCTCAGAATACATAATGTTTTTAAATACAAAGTAAAATAGTATTGTGAAAGAAAAGTGAAAACAAAGATAAATTTTCTTCCACCCAAGTTTACAGATACCTTCAAATCTATCCATGGATCCCTTGGTTTCATGAAATCTAAGTAAAGAATGTAGAGATCCATGACCTTGATTCTTCAATCAAGAAAATTGAGTGCATCTGGAGGAGTAAATGCAGTTTCAACAACCATTCAGGAGACTTTCAGCTCCTGTGTAGCCCCAAATCCTAGAAAATAGAAGCCTGAGACCCTGCTCTCTTAGATAATATCACCTGAAGGAGAACCATTGAGGAAGCTCCATTCAGCATTCCTTTACCCCTAACATGCTTACTTTATGGAAAGGGAAGCCAGAGGTCCTTCTCTCAAAGTCAAAGAACAAAAACACTCCAAGAGATAAAAATCTGAGGAGACATCCATTTGACAACCCCTTGCTCATTCCCTTCTTCTGGCTACTGCCTAGAGCACTGAGACCTGAGACTGTGCTCCCTGAAAAAAGGATTTCTATAGCATTGCTGGAGGAAACAGCTTATGGAGATTCACAATCCAAACCACCGTGGATATTTATTATTAATTATCCACAATTCTCTGCCTCTTTAATATCTTCAAAGTACTTGTATAGCATAGAATGCAAGGATTATTGATCATTTACCAGATCTAGAGCTCTTTCTATTATACTGCATTAATACTCTATGATCTGTGAAGACAGCAGGCACCCCTGGAAAAGACTGAAAAGTTGCTCCTTAAATTATTTGGTATCTATCTAATTTGAGAGGCACTCTGGAATAGATGGTAGAATGTTAGATTATTAGTAAAGAAATCTATGTTTGAATCCCAATCCTAAGATTACTCAAACTGTATGACCTTTTGCATTACCCATCATATGTGGCAAGCTAGCCTCAGTTTCTTCATCTGTAAAATGGGATAATAATAGCATCGACTTTACTTGGTTGTTATGAGGATCCCTATGAGCTGTGCTGCAATAAAGCTAGTATGTGAAGTTTTAAGTAAAGATTAAGATTCTCTAATTGTAAGTAACGTATGGTAATTTCAGATGATTGAGCTTTATTTTCACATTATGAGAAAAAATAATTCAAAGGGAGATGCAGATATAGCTGGAAAATACTGTAAAAGGAGCCCTCAACTCTGGGTCAAAAGGCCCCAGGTACAAATCTTAGTTTAGCTATTTCTGACCTTGATCAAGTCAACAAGCATTTATTAAACACTTACTATGTGCTGGACACTGTGGGTAAAATAAAACAGGGAAGTTAGATGACACAGTAGATAGAATTACAGGATGGAAATCAGGAGGATCTGGGTTCAAATCCAGCCTCAGACATGTACTAGCTAGGTGACCCTGGGCAAGTCAATTTACCCTCTTTGCCTTGGAAGCAACTCAGTGGCTAAATGAATAGCGCACTAATCCTGGACTCAGTAAGACTTGAATTAAAATTTGGTCTGAGACACTATGTGACCTTAGGCAAGTCACTTTAATTCTGTTTGCCTCAGTTTCCTATCTATAAAATGAGCTAAAGGAGGAAATGGCAAACCCCTCCAGTAAGTATTGGATGTGGCTGGGAGGTTAAACAACAAATAAAACAAATAAAATCAGTACAAAACAGCCTATAGGGAATAGGTCTTACAGGTGAATTTCTACCCCTGTAGCTACCTACATCCTCTATTTTTCTTTCCAGATCAGAGCAGGGATGTATGAATAATCCCACATAATAGTGTCATTACCTACAAAACTTTTGTAGGTATATCAGGCAAATATTGAAAGAGGAGCACTCAACCCTGGTTCAGGTTCTGCTATTTCCTACCTTCATTAAATGAACAAGCATTCATTAAGCACTTACTATGTGCCAGGCACTGGACTAAACACTGGGAATGGTGGGGGGAGAGGGCAAAAAATTAGTCCATATTCTGTAAGGAGTCTAATGAGGGACAACATATACAAGCAAATTATAAACAAGGATAAATTATGGATCAAAGAGAACAAGAGGACCCAAATTCAAATCCAGCCTCAGACACTTCACACTTACTGGCTATGTGATCCTGGGCAAGTCACTTGATTCCAATTGCCTTGACAAAAAAAAGTGGGATTTTAATTAAGATTTGAAGGAAATTGGAGATGCTAGAAGGTAGAAGTCCAGAGAGAGAGCATTTCAGGCATGAGGGACAGTCACTGAGTCAGAAGATGAACTGTCTTGTGAGAGGAATAGTAAGGAAGTCAGTGTCACTGGTCTACGGTGTATGTGGAAGGGAGTAAGGTATTAGAAAATGGAAAATATGGAAATTTTTTTAACTTCACCAGGTCTGCTCTCTTCACTGGAATTTCCTCATCTTAAAAAATTATTTTTTGTTGTTATTTATCCATCCTCTGTGAACTTTGAAGACCTCAATCTATCTGAGAACTTGGAACAAGGTAGATCCCTCTTTCCCAGGCATGTGGACATCCAGCTTCTTGGTGAAGAGGGAAGATTCATTCAGTTAATAGACCTGCTCTCCTTAGATTTTCCTAGCAATGTCCAGAATTAGTGTGGGGGGAAATTCAATTATCAGTACTATACACCAAAGATAAAACAGACAGCTGGATTTCAGCCATGAACATGGTTTGCCTCCCCTTGGAAAGAGCTAAATCAATGTAGGTCAGCAGAAGGAAGCTAGAAGATTAATTAGGATAACAAAACAAGCTTTTGATATGTCCATGACTAAAAAGAAAAACCCTCCAGCTATTGTATTATCCTCATACAGAAGAGATAAGCTTTCAGCAGTTATCTAGGATAGAAATATACAGACTATATCTACTTGTTCTACACTGATTTCTCAAAGGAACATTGAAGTCACAATTTAAGCCACAACACCTTCAATTGGAACTATTTGGACTTTTACAGCACAAAATAAATACAACCATAATACAAAGTGATGAAAATGCCAGGTAATTATTTGCCAAAAATTGTGTATAACAAGTGTTTTTAAACATGAAAAATAATAATCAATAACCATTAACCACCTTCAGTCCCTGCATCTTCTCTTGATGAAAAGATCCCAGCTGAGCAGTCACTCAATATCTACATCAGCTCTAAAACTTTGGTGCCTTAGTGTAGAAAATGCAGGTTTTTGGATTATAATCTCAGCTGTTTTAAAAACAAAGGTCTCCAAGATTCTTTCAGGGGGTCTGCAAAGTCCAAGGTATTTTAATAATACTAAGATATTTTAATTGATAATATGTTATATAACCCAAATAAACAGTAGATATAATGTAAATTAAAAAAAAAAAACTCTTTGGGGTCTTCATGCAGGTTTTTTTTTATTTTTTATTAAAACTTTTTATTTGCAAAACATATGTATGGGTAAATCTTCAACATTAACTCTTACAAAGCTTTCTGTTACAAATTTTTCTCCCCTACTCTCCACCCCTCCCCTAGATGGCAGGATATACACGACATGGTAATTATGTTAAAATATTGACAAATCGAATATATGTGTATACATATTTCCACACATCATTGTTGTGCAAGAAAAATCGTATCTACAAGAAAAAAAATCTGAGAAAGGAAACACAAAGCAAGCAATAGAAAGCATGAAGATGTTATATTGTGGTCCACATTTCATATCCCTCTCTCAGGGTATATATGGCTTTCTTCACTGAACAATTGGAACTGGTTTGAAACATTTCATTGTCGAAGAGAGCCATGTCCATCAAAATTGATCATCAGATAGCATTGTTGTTGCCGCGTATAATGATCTCCTGGTTCTGCTCATTTCACTCAGCATCAGTCCATGTAAGTCTCTCCAGGCCTCTCTAGTCATTTTTTACAGAACAATAATATTCCAAACATTCATACACCACAATTTCTTCAGCCATTCTCCAATTGATGGGCATCCATTCAGTTTCCAGTTTCCAGCCACTACAAAAAGGGCTGCCACAAACATTCTTGCATATGTGGGGCCCTTTCCTTCCTTTATGATTTCTTTGGGATATAAGCCCAATAGAAACACTGCTGGGTCAAAGGGTATGCACATTTTGATAACTTTTTGGGCATAGTTCCAAATTGCTCTCCAGAATGGCTGGATCTGTTCACAGTTCCACCAGCAATGTATCAGTGTCCCAGCTTTCCCACATCCCCTCCAACATTCGTCATTATCTTTTCCTGTCATCTTAGCCAATCTGGCAGGTGTAGTGGTATCTCAGAGTTGTCTTAATTTGCATTTCTCTGATCAATAGTGATTTGGAGCACCTTTTCATATGACTAGAAATAGATTTAATTTCATCATCTGAAAATTGTCTGTTCATATCCTTTGACCATTTATCGATTGGAGAAGGGTTTCTCTTCATGCAGTTTTAAGAGTATAAAAGGGAGAGTTCTTGTACTGGAACCAAGATAGCAGACTGAAGTCAGGGAGCTACTTGAGCTCTTCCAGTTTCCCTTGAAAACCACATGAAACAAATTCTCTAAATGAAATCTGATGGAATGGAATCACTCTCAAGCTCAACATACTCTAGAAAAACTTCAAGAAAAGTCAATCTTACTTGATGTCCAGCCCAGCTCAGAGAGAGTTTGGGAAAGCCAGTGTGAGGCATTGCAAATCAGCAAGTGAGACCTTGGCCCTGTCTCAGTAGAGGAGCAGATCAGTGGGGCAGCCCCCAGTCCCAGTTCAGAAGGAAATCTCTAGGAAACCAGGCTATTTCCTGGAAAGAGCAAATAAAGCTGGCCTTTCCAAACCTAAAGGGGCCCTATGCTCAAAACTAAGGCTTAGAATTGCATGGGAAGCTTGGGACAGTGCCCCTTTTACCACAGGAGCAGAGCTCAACCATAAAAGTAAAAAAAAAAAAAAAAAAAAGGGAATTACCAAAAAAAATAAAGTGAGCAAGAAACAGTTAAGAACTTTGATCATAGAAAGATATGGTGACAGGGAAGACCAAAACACCAATTCAGATGAGGATAAAATGTCCACAGAGGAAATGTGAGTTTGTGAATTGGTCTCAAGCACAAAGAGGCTTCTTGGACATGCTTATAAAAAACTTTAAAAGGCAAATGAGTTAGGTAAAAATTTGAGAAAAGAAAAGAGAGCTATGCAAGAGAGATAAAACAGCTTGGAAAAGGAAGGCAATTTCTTAAAAAAATAAAATTGGCTAAATGCAAAAAAAAAATCCTCTGAAGAAAACAACACCTTCAAAAGTAGAATGAATCAATTGAAAAAAGAAATATAAAAGACAACTGAAGAAAATTACACATTAAAAACTAGGAGACATGAAGAATCAGTCAAACTAAAAAGAATGAAAAAGTGAAAGGAAATGTGAAATACCTCATTAGAAAAACAGCCAAAAATAGATCCAGAAGAGACAATCTAAAAATTATTGATTTACATAAAGGAAGGAAAAGGCCCCACATGTGCAAGAATGTTTGTGGCAGCCCTTTTTGTAGTGGCTAGAAACTGGAAATTGAATAGATGCCCTTCAATTGGAGAATGGCTGAATAAATTATGGTATATGAATGTTATGGAATATTATTGTTCTGTAAGAAATGACCAGCAAGATGATTTCAGAGAGGCCTGGAGAGACTTACATGAACTGATGCTGAGTGAAATGAGCAGAACCAGGAGATCATTATACACGGCAACAACAGTACTATATGACGATCAATTCTGATGGACATGGCTCTCTTCAACAATGAAATGTTTCAAACCACCTCCAATTGTTCACTGAAGTAAGCCATATACACCCAGAGAGAGGGATGCGAAATGTGGACCACAACATAACATTCTCATACTCCTTGATTGATGTTTGCTTACATTGTGTTTCCTTTATCTGATATATCGTTTGTGTAGATAAGATTTTTCTTGCACACCAATGATAAGTTTGGAAATATGTATACATATATTCGATTTGCCAATATTTTAACATAATTAACATGTAGTGGATATCCTGCCATCTAGGGGAGGGGTGGGGAGTTGGGGGAAAAATTTGTAACGGAAAGCTATGTAAGGGTTATTGTTGAAGAATTACCCACACATATGTTATGCAAATAAAATAAAAATTAAAAAAAAATGATTGATTTATCTGAAGGCTATGACCAAAAAAAGAGCCTGGATAGCATTCTTTGAGAGATCATCAAGAAAAACTGCCCCTATATTCTGTAAACAGAGGGAGAAATACTCATAAAAAGAATCCATCAATCTTCTTTGGAAAGAGATTCCACAAGGAAACCACCAAGAAACATTGTGTGAAACTCTAAAACTACAATTTCAAGATAAAAATGCTGTAGGTTGCCAGACAAAAACAATTCAAAACAAAGGAGCAACAGTCAGTATTACCCAGGATCTTGCAGCTTCTATAATAAAGGATAAGAGAGCTCTGGAATACCATATTCTAGAAGGCAAAGAACCTGGGGTTACAAGAAAGAATAAACTACCAAGTAAGACTCAGCATCATCTTTCAGGGGAGGAGATGGAACTTCAATGAAATAAGAGATTTACAACAATTTCTATTGAAAAAACAACAGAACTAAACAGAAATTTTAATCTATAAATACATGATTCAAAAGAACCATAAAAAGGTAAACAAGGGGAAAATATAAATTTGCACTATTTGCATCCCTAGATAGGAAAAAAAAAAATCTGCAACTCTTGATGTCGTACCTGTCTCTGGGGCATACAGGGGAGGGGTATCACATGGACTGAGGGTGTGGTTGTGAATGGTCTTTGATGTGATTACATCAGAGAAAAAAGATATTAAGGGATCGGAAAAGGTCTGTACTGGAAAAAGTGGAAAGGGAAGGTATAATGAGAAAATTAGTTCACATGAAGAGGTTCAAAAGACATTACAATGGAAGGGAAAAAAGAGAGAAAGAAAAGCATTGTCTGAAGTTTGATCTCATCAGTTTTGCCTCTAAGAGAGAATAATTTGATCATTCACTTGAATATAGAAATTTATCTAACCCTATAAAGAAGTCACAGGAGAAAGAGGGAAAGAAAAGGGAAAGACAGGATAGAAGGAACCATAAAAACACTAGGAAAAAAAGGTAAGAGAAGGGTTGATAGAAGATAAGATAATTAGTGGAGTGGGTTTAAAAAAACATTAATAAGAGAAGGGGGAGGAGTTATAGGAGATAACATAGAGAGTGGGGTGGGTAAGTAAAACACACAACTAAGGACAGAATGGAGAGAACAAAAATATATACAGGGGAGAAAATAGCATGGAAAGAAATACAGAGCTGGTAAATCATAACTGTTAATGTGAATGGGATGAACTCTCCCTTAAATGGAGGCAAATGGCAACTATATTGATGGGGGGCTTCAACTTTTCCTTCTCAGAACCAGACAAATTTAAACACAAATAAGAAAGAAACTAGGAGGGTTAATAGGATCCTAGAAAACTTAAATATGATAGACCTCTGGAGAAAATTGAATACTGACAGAAAGGAAGATACTTTTTTCTTTAAAGGACTGGGTACCGGAGGGCGGAGCCAAGATGGCGAACTGCAGACAGCTTTCTCTGTGAGCTCCTGAGACCTTCCCTCAGACCCAGACAAATTGAGCCTCCGAACTGGTTCTGGAGTGAGGGCACCACCAAACACTTGGACTACAATGCACTTCTATCAAATATCTACTTTGAAAGAACTTCTGAGGTCAGTTTTAGACGGGCAGGGGATCGAGCAGCTCCCCGCGCTCAGACGCCAGTGCGCAGCTGGGGTGCAAGGCCAGGGTTGGGAAGGACCAGAAGATTTTAGGCTGCCAGGAAGTCCCTGGGAGACACTTGGGCCACTTTGCTCTGCTTGTGGGCAGGTGCTTTGGCAGGTCTACCTTTGATAAAGGGTGGATTGAGAGCAGCTGAAAGTGTGGTCCTAGTGCGGGTCTAGCCAGATCAGCCCCAGGCCGGAAGTCAACTCAGCAAACTGCCCCAGGGCAAATTGAAATCACTGCTGCTGCTGCTGCAGAATTCCCTGCTGCTGATTGATACCTCAGCTAAACATCATGAGCAAGAAGAAGAGAGCTCTCACCATAGACAGCTTTTATGTAGAGAAACTAGAGCAGTCCCCAGATCCTGAGATTCTGAAAACAATCCCAGAGAAAGCCACAAAGGTGGACTTAAGCTGGTCTCCCTTTCAGAAGGCTTACCTGGAAGACTGCATAAAGAATCTCAAAAGAGAGCTAGAAGAAGATTGGGGAAATAAACTGAGAGCAGTGCAAGAAGGAAACATCATCGTGCAACAGAGATGTGAAAAACTGGAAAATAAGTCTAGTGAATCGGAAAAAGACAAAAATTCACTGAAAAACAAAATTAGTGAATTGGAAAAAGACAAAAATTCACTGAAAAACAAAATTGGTGAATTGGAAAAAGACAACAATTCACTGAAAAACAAAACTGGTGAATTGGAAAAAGTCACCAAATCACAGGAAAATAAAAATAGTGAATTGGTAAGAGACAACAATTCACTGAAAAACAAAATTGGTGAATTGGAAAAAGTCACCAACTCACTAGAAAATAAAAATAGTGAATTGGAAAAAGACAACAATTCACTGAAAAATAAAATTGGCAAAATGGAAAAAAAAATACAATGAACCAAAAAATTTAATTGGCCAGTTACAAAAGGAGCTAAAAAAGATAACTGAAGAAAATTATACCTTAAAAATTAAAATTGAACAAATTGAAATGAATGACTAAATAAGACTTCAAGAATCAGTCAAACAAAAACAAAAAAAAAATGAAAAAATAGAAGAAAATATGAAATATCTCCTAGGAAAAACAACTGACTTGGAAAACAGATCCAGGAGAGGCAATCTAAGGATTATTGGACTCCCTGAAAGTTACGATGAAAAAAAGAACCTTGATGCTATCTTCCAGAAAATCATGAAAGAGAATTGCTCTGAAGTTTTAGAATCAGAAGGCAAAGTTGGTATTGAAAGAATTCACCGATCACCTCCTGAAAGAGACCCCAAAATTAAAACTCCAAGGAATATTGTGGCCAAATTTCAGGACTATCGCACCAAGGAAAATATATTACAAGCTGCTAGAAAAAAAAAAAAAAACAGTTCAAATACCGAGGAACTGTCATTAGAATTACACAGGATCTGTCAGCTTCCACATTGAAGGATAGAAGGGCCTGGAATCAGATATTCCGAAAGGCAAAAGAACTTGGATTACGGCCAAGAATAAGCTATCCAGCTAGAATGAGCATCATCTTCCAGGGAAGAAGATGGTCATTCAATGATACAGGAGAATTTCACCTATTTCTAATGAAAAGACCAGATCTGAACAAAAATTTGACCTCCAAACACAGAACTCTAGAGAAGCGTACAAAGGTAAAAAGGAAAGAACTCTTGAGAACTATATCTCTACTAGGGGTATCCTTAAAGAATGGGGGTATAATTTGATTTTACTTTGATAATAATCGAAAAGAAATCAGAGGTGGAAGGTATATCATACTGTAAGAAAAGGGGGAAGGGGAAAGGAGGTAAAATAAAGTTAAAAAATGAGGTAAAATAAGGCAAAGTCTCATGAAGAGACATAGAAAATCTAATATAATTGAGGGAAAGAAGGGAGGGTGATGAGTATTGTGTAAATCTTATTCTCATTAGATTGGGCTCTAAAAGAGCATATCAGACACATTTGATTTCAGGGAAAAACTTGGCCCTCTGTATAGGGAAGTAGGAGGGAAAGGAGGAAAAGAAAGGGATAAATTAATAGAAGGATTAGGGGAAAGGTGTATAAAAGAGGGAGGTTTCTAAAGGGGGGAGGACTGTTAGAGGGAGGTGGTCATCAAAAATAAAATACTGGGGAGGGGGGAAGGGAGTAAGGGGAAAGGGAAGAGAAAAATATAACTTTGGGTAAATAAGATGGCAGGAAATATAGATATAGTCATTTTAACTGTGAATGTGAAAGGGATGAACTCTCCCATAAAATGGAAACAGATAGCGGACTGGATTAAAAGCCAGAATCCTACAATATGTTGTTTACAAGAAACACATTTAAAACATAGAGATACATACAGAATGAAGGTAAAGGGCTGGAGCAAAATCTTTTATGCTTCAAGTGAACAAAAAAAAGCAGGGGTAGCAATCCTTATCTCAGATTAAGTAAAAGCAAAAATAGATCTAATTAAAAGAGATAAGGAAGGAAACTATATTTTACTAAAGGGTACCATAGACAATGAAGCGGTATCAATACTAAACATATATGCACCAAGTGGTATAACATCCAAATTCCTAGAGGAGAAACTAACAGAGATGCAAGGAGAAATAGACAGTAATACTATACTAGTGGGGGATCTCAACCTTGCTCTCTCAGAACTAGATAAATCAAACCACAAAATAAATAAGAAAGAAGTTAGGGAGATAAACAAAATGTTAGATAAGTTAGGTATGACAGATCTCTGGAGGAAACTGAATGGTGATAGAAGGGAGTATACTTTTTTCTCAGGGGTTCATGGAACTTATCCAAAAATTGATCATGTGTTAGGGCATAAAAACCTCAAAATCAAATGCAGAAAAGCAGAAATAGTAAATGTATCCTTTTCAGATCACGATGCAATAAAACTCACATGTAATATAAGTCCAAGAGAAAATAGACCAAAAGTTAATTGGAAATTAAATAATCTAATCCTGAAGAATGAATGGGTGAAAGAGCAAATTATAGACACAATCCATAATTTCATCCAGAAGAACGACAATAATGAGACAACATATCAAAAATTGTGGGATATGGCCAAAGTGGTTATAAGGGGTAACTTTATATGTCTAGATGCTTATTTGCATAAAATAGAGAAAGAGAAGATCAATGAATTAGGGTTACAATTAAAAAAACTAGAAAAAGAGCAAATTAAAAACCCTCAATTAAATACCAAATTGGAAATTCTGAAAATAAAAGGTGAGATTAATAACATTGAAAATAAGAAAACTATTGAAGTAATAAGTAAAACTAAGAGTTGGTTTTATGAAAAAACCAACAAAATAGATAAGCCTTTAGTTAATTTGATCAGAAAAAGGAAAGAGGAAAATCAAATTGTTAGTCTCAAAAATGATAAGGGAGAACTTTCCTCCAATGAAGAGGAAATTAGAGTAATAATTAGGAGTTAGTTTGCCCAACTTTATGCCAATAAATTCGATAATCTAAATGAAATGGAGGAATATCTACAAAAATATAGATTGCCCAGGTTAACAGAAGAGGAAATAAATTATTTAAATAGCCCCATTTTAGAAAAAGAAATAGAACAAGCTATTAATCAACTCCCTAAGAAAAAAATCTCCAGGGCCAGATGGTTTTACATGTGAATTCTACCAAACATTCAAAGAACAATTAATTCCAATGCTATACAAACTATTTGAAAAAATAGGGACAGAAGATATACTACCAAATTCCTTCTATGATACAGATATGGTGCTGATAGCTAAACCAGGGAGGGTGAAAACAGAGAAAGAAAACTATAGACCCATTTCCCTAATGAATATTGATGCAAAAATTTTAAATAAGATTTTAGCAACGAGATTACAGAAAGTTATCTCCAGGATAATACATCTTGACCAAGTAGGATTTATACCAGGAATGCAGGGCTGGTTCAATGTCAGGAAAACTATCAGCATAATCAATTATATTAATAACCAAACTAACAAAAACCATATGATTATCTCCATAGATGCAGAAAAAGCATTCGATAAAATCCAACACCCATTCCTATTAAAAACACTAGAGAGTATAGGAATAAATGGGCTTTTCCTTAAAATGATTAGTAGCATCTACTTAAAACCATCAGCAAGCATCATATGTAATGGAGACAAACTAGAACCATTCCCAATAAGATCAGGAGTGAAACAAGGCTGTCCACTGTCACCATTACTATTTAATATTGTATTAGAAATGTTAGCTTTGGCAATAAGAGAAGAAAAAGATAAAAAGGAATTAGAGTAGGTAATGAAGAAACCAAATTATCACTCTTTGCAGATGACATGATGGTATACTTAGAGAACCCTAGAGACTCAACTAAAAAACTACAAGAAACAATTTACAACTTTAGTAAAGTTGCAGGATTCAAAATAAATCCACATAAATCATCAGCATTTTTATATATTACCAACAAAGTTCAGCAGCAAGAGATAGAAAAAGAAATTCCATTCAGAATAACGGATGATAGCATAAAATATTTGGGAATCTATCTGCCAAGAAAATGTCAGAAACTATATGAACTAAACTACAAAACACTTTCCACACAAATAAAATCAGACGTAGTCAATTGGAAAAACATTAAGTGCTCATGGGTAGGCTGAGCAAATATAATAAAAATGACAATACCACCCAAACTAATTTACTTATTTAGTGCCATACCAATCAAACTCCCAAGAAATTACTTTACAGATCTAGAAAAAATAGTACCAAAGTTCATTTGGAAGAACAAAAGGTCAAGGATTTCAAGGGAATTAATGAAAAAAAGACAGATGAAGGTGGACTTGCTGTACCAGATCTAAAACTATTTTATAAAGCAGCGGTCATCAAAACCATTTGGTACTGGCTGAGAAATAGAGCAGTCAATCAGTGGCATAGAATAGGATATCAGGACAAGCTAGGTAATAACGTTAGCAATTTAGTGTTTGATAAACCCAAAGACGCCAGCTTTTGGGATAAGTACTCACTATTTGGCAAAAACTGCTGGGAAAATTGGAAACTCGTGTGGAAGAAATTAAGGCTGGACTCACACCTAACACAGCACACCAAGATAAGATCTAAATGGGTTCATGATCTAGATATAAAGAGTGATACTCTAACCAAATTAGAGGAACATAGGATAGTTTACCTCTCAGACCTGTGGAGATGGAATAAATTTATGTCCAAAGAAGATCTGGAACTCTTAATTGAACACCAGATAGACAATTTTGATTATATTTAGTTAAAAAGTTTCTGTACTAACGAAACTAATGCAGACAAGATTAGGAGGGAAGCATCAAATTGGGAAATCGTCTTTACATTTAAGGGTTCTGATAAAGGTCTCATCTCTAAGATATATAGAGAATTGTCTCACATTTATAAGAATTCAAGCCATTCTCCAATTGATAAAGGGTCAAAGGATATGAACAGACAATTTTCAGATGATGAAATTAAAACTATTTATAATCATATGGAAAGGTTTTCCAAATCACTATTGATCAGAGAAATGCAAATTAAGACCACTTTGAGGTACCACTACACACCTGTCAGATTGGCTAAAATGACAGGAAAAGATAATGATGAATGTTGGAGGGGATGTGGGAAGACTGGGACACTTGATGCATTGTTGGTGGAGCTGTGAACGGATCC
>JAJPUD010009441.1:0-25800 GCA_023553655.1 Myrmecobius fasciatus
AAGGAAAAGCTTGGGAAAAAAAAAAGTTTTTTTTGCAAAGGTCAATGTTGAAAGGTCATTCATATGTTTTGCAAATAAAAAGCTTTATTAAAAAAAATAAAAAAATAAAGATTGGTAAATTTTTATAAGTGTATCTAATATATTTACAAATAGGTCTTGGGTTTTAATATAAATGCAATGTAATATAATGACAAGAGTATTTAGAGAATGATTTATGGAACACCAAGCCCAGACTTCTGATCCAGAGTTCACTTCTATTTTCACTACAAAACATTCTCTTAATACATAGTTTATCAGATTAATTAGTCATCTAGCAGAATGCTGAGGAGAAAGAAACTCTTGGCAAGTAAGTTTTTATGATGGAGGAAGGCATACTTGTGCTTGAATCTTCTTGTACTAATTAATTTGTTGATTATGGGAAAGACATTTAAGATCTTAATGTCACAGTTCCCTCATCTGTCAAATGGAAGTAGTAGTGACTAAAGTATTTGCATCAGAGGGTAGTTTTGAGTTTCAAAATAAAATGAAGAATTTTGCAAACTTCAAACTTTTCCAACAAGTATAAAGTCAATACTCCTTAAGATTTTTTCAAACATTGATCAATCAATGAATATTTTTAGTATCAGGAAAAGTAAATAAATAAGATTTGTATTTTAAATATATATATTTAAAATGCCTAAGTGCATACTATTAAATATTTAATAGGGATACAATGAAATCCATGGAAATTATTAAGCTCAGATAATGAGTATCAAAGGCTTCTAGAGGATAATATTGATAAGGATGGTGAATAAAAAATTCACAGAGTGGGCAGAATTTATATGTAACTTACAATAATTGAATGCAAGTACATAGGAAAGGAGCAGAATAGGTAGGAGAGAATTTCAGGTGCTGGAGAATTTGGTGAGTATAGACTAGTGAGTTCAGAAATAAGAAAACTATGTGCAGGTGATCCTGAGCAAACCACGGTAAAACACAGTCTTTGTAGGGATGCTTTCAGAGCCAGCTAGTATTTCAGGTCCAGTGTTTTGATAAAAAGACGCACTTTCAAATCAGGGAACATTTGGCAAAGAAGATTTGTTTTACATAACACAATAAATATATCTAACAAAGAAACAATGACATATTATATACAATATAATTTCTCTGGAGGCTATTTCCCTTGCTATATGAAAACATTCAGGATCTACAAGACAGGGTAAGGGTATTAGGCCAAACTTCAGAAATCCATCATGTCCAAGAAAACTAGATTCTACCTTATATTTTATGGCCTTTGGAAGATCAGGAAGCTCTTTCAAAGCAGCCAAGAACAACCAAGTCCCAAAGACAGTTTAATCCTAGTCTTACCCATGTTGGCTGAAAGTTACAATGATGAAGGTAAGAAAGAAGAAGCTGAGACAGATGATATAGGGATTTTGCTTTACCTTCTTTTAGATAAAACCTCCATTTATTATATGTGTGATGAAACTGTTGGAGGGAACCACTGATGCAATTTCAGATGTATTATTACATGTTAGGAATATAAAACTAATGCAAAATTGTGACCTTTGAAGTTTAAGATATTTTCTATATTATGTTGTCTAGTCATGGTACAAGACAGTTACTGGACTGTGCTGTCATAATGATTTCCATTCAATTAAGTTTGGCAAATATTTACTAAGCATGTGCTTTGTATACTTATCATAGTGTTTGGCACATAGTAGGCCTTTAAAATGTTTATTGACTATGTGCAAGATGCTCAATAGGTGTCAGAAACTATGATAAACTTGTTATCTAATGGAAGGGAAAAGACATAAAAAGGGAGAGAAAGAGGTTTCTTAGCCTGGGGAGCATGACATAAGTCTTACAATCAGATGGATAATGATCAGAAGAATTCTGACCCCTCTCCTTAAATGCTGGAGAGTCAAGGAAGAATTCCTAAATGCTTAACTTCACTGGCTCTCCAATCAAGGATGGAGAAGCTTTATACATAGGGGCTGCTGAGGGGCAGAGTTTCAGAGTTCATATACAGAATGATGAATTTTTGAAGATGATGGAGATGATGAAGTAGAAGAAAGCAGTTGAAGGGAAAATAAGTGTAGTATTTACAAGCCTGACTTTGGTATTAGGATAACCTGGGTTGAAGTTTTGTCTCCAAAATGTCTTATGATCACAGTTGTCACTTAAAAAATACTTTATCTATTTGTCTATATATAGTTTCGCTCCAGTAGAAAGTAACATCCTTAAAGTATGGGTTATTACATTTTTGTTTTTCTATAACTTCAAAGCTCAGGACAAGACATTGCACAGAGTAAGTATTCACAAAGTATTTGGTGGATAAATGAGAAAATAAATTTGACCTTTCAGTGCCCCAAACAGCATTCTAACACAATAAGTTGTAGTGAAATGACTTATTTGCTTTAATGAACCTTGTTTAGGATTCCATATACTCATGTACATGAGCTAGACAAACACCCACACCCACACACAGACATACAGACAGAGAGACACAGAGACTCAGAAAAAGAGAGCAGGTTGCTTTCAGAGCATTAAATTTTGTGGTCAGAGAAACTCTTAAAAAATTGATTGAGCTATATAGAAGGATTGCTATCTGTCTGAGTAGAAGATGTATCCATATTGACAAAACCACATATCTTTGATGTATTGAGGCATTCCACTTTGATGAACCTGTAATTTTGTCATTGCATATACTCATTCTTTTCACAGGTTGAAGAACACAGTCCTTAGCTTCCAAAATCAATAGTAATGTTATTTGTTATATGAATGCCACCTATTATTAGTCAGGGACTTGGGTGCCCCCAGGTACTTTCATCTATTTCCTCATTTTATCCTTATAATAATTCTGTGAGTTACACAAATCATAAATCACTGACTCCATCTTATATGGGAACAAAAGTAAGTCAAGTTAAATGGTTTCACAGAGCAGGGACTGTAGGTCAAGGTCCTTCAGCATGGAACTCTTCATTCTGGATCACAGCGTCTCACATTAAACACAAACAAGCATATTCCCCTTTTTCCTAGGGAACATGAAGGAATCACTAATTCAATACATCCCTTTGAAACTCCTCTCTCTCTAATATCTGATCTCTAAATTTTACTCATTCCATTTGTGTTCAATTTTAAATTAGCTACCCAGTGTGCAAATGAAGGGATTAGTTTACATTTTTACACAAATTTACATCCTAGTTCAAGAAACTTCATCTCCAAACACAAATTAGTCTGTGTGGTGGCAGTTTACATTATTTTCTAAATGGTTTTTCTTTGCCTTTTTAGTTTTCCACTGACAAAAATGCCTTGTCACAACAATATAGAGAAGTTTTGGCAATTAAATAAGAGGAAATACCAGTCAGAGGCAAACACAGATTTATCTAGCAATTCTCGGTATTCATCCTTATTGCTTTTAGGGAGAAACTTAAACAAAAGTAATCCCTAACAAATTGACCCAAAAGTCAGTGCTCAGGATTGGCTTCAGAAGCAAATTGGAGATCTGTGTTATGACAGTAAGAAAGAATCATGGGAGGACAGATGCATAGATTTGAAGACATTTGGTTGAAAAAACAGATGACTCATTCATATGTTAGATAATAAGTGCTTCCACTAGAGAAATAATGTAGTATTAAATGATGAGTCAGCAGAACTGAGACCACAATGGTAATTCTGCCATTGTATTGATATGTGACCAAAGATAATTAATAATTCTTAGACTCATAAGCCACAGAATATTTGAACAAAAAGTGACAATCAAGATTCAACATTAGTCAACTAAATGATGCAGTAGATAAAATGCTAGATTTGAAATCTGGAAGCACTTACTACTTATATAACTGTAGATAACTCACCCTTTGTTTGCCTGTTTCCTTATCCATAAAATGGAGATGGTAATAACACTTAACTAGTAGGGCTGTTGAAAAGATAAAATTAGATAATATTTATTAGGCATATTACAAACCTTAAAGTGCTATAAAAATGATAGTATTTATTATATATATAATCTAAATATTAAATTAATGTAATTATATATTTCATATAATTTTAATTATTGTAATACCTGTTTTACATATAAGTATGTATTATATTAATATATATCTATATATTATATGCAGGTTATTATGATTAACCTTCATGTGCTGCATTGGATAAAGTACTGGGCATGGAATCAGGAAGACTCATCTTTAGGAGTTTATTTCTGGCCTTAGACACTTATTAGTTGTGAGATCTTTGGCAAACCACTTAACCCTGATTGCCTCATTTTCCTCATCTGTGACATGAGCTAGAGAAAAAAATGGAAAAGCACTCTACTATTTTTGCCAAGAAGATCCCAAATTGGGTCACAGAGAGTCAGACATGACTAGAAAATGACTAAATACCATTACCACCACTATTTTCAAGACATTAAAAATAGTGTATAGAAAAGGTTCTCAACTTTTTTTTTCTTTAATCCTTCTTTCATTCTGGTGAATCCCCCGTATGCCACTTCAGAATAATGAATTCATTCCCAACACTTAGCATAGTACTTGGCACATATTAGGCATTTAATAAATATTCATTGCTTAATTGATGTTTTAAACATATAAAATAAAATACCTGACATTACAAATTATGAGTTATATTGAAATATAAGTATAAAAATATTTTTGGAAGTGATATAATAATACATACACAATAATACATATTTTTGCCCCAAATGGCAAGACAATGCATTTAAAATTTAGACAAATTAAAGTTTAATATTATTTTTTAAAATTACATATGAAGGTTGCTGCTGTTCATGTTCCAAACTGAACGTAAATTTCAGTTAGAGATTAGTGAAAATAAAAGTGCACCCTTTTCTCCATCCAAGCTACCAAATCTTTTTTCAAGTTGAGAAACTATGATCTAAAATCATAGTGTCATATATTTAGAATACAAACCAAGCTCAAACAGTGGTTACTATAAAGTGATAACTTAAACCTGTGCTACAAAATCACTTATTGGGCCTCTTTTCACTACATCTTGTGATATATCTCCCCTTTTATAAACTGAATTCATTGAGAAGCAGAAAATAAAGCCCCAATACAAACAGGTTAGACTCAACTTATTTGGACACTGCAGGACCTGGCACAGTTTGCTGAGCACAGAATAAGTGTTTATTAAGTATTTGCTGATTCACTTGTTCGTTTAAGAAGTTCATTTCACTGAATATGTTAGAAAATTGAAAGGCATGATAGATGAATGCACAAATACCTGCACATCATAACTGTCATATGAGTGTTTAAGCCTACATTAAAAGTTTCTTGAATCATAAGGAGCTACTAAAAACAGATTGAAGCAAGGACAATTTGAAAACTCTCATCCTTGAAATGTATCCCATATATACACAAAAGGAAAATTAGAGAGCTAGAGAGAAACTTGGAATTGACTATTTTGCAATGAATATATTTTTGAATTTATTTGGGCAAAACATATAAATTTCACCATTTAAATACTAATTCATATTCTGTTTTCTCCCAGGTGATCAAAATAAATGAATTTTCAAGTTAAATTTTGGATGTGAATTACCAAATAAACACTCATTCAAGTTCAACTCCTTTGGAGCCATTGTTTTAAAAAATAATGTTGATCCTTTAAATTCTCATGGTCACAGTAACCAAAGAGTCTAGACTCAGGTTTTGTGATAAATCCTTCAGGTTCTTCAAACTGGACTTTATATGCAGGTTACTAGACTTTGCCCCACTTAGAACTCTCCAGGGTCCTGAACCACTGCCCTATCCAGGTGTCCTTATTCTCTTGCTTTCTCCACACTATAAGCAAACATACTTGTACTATGCTTTCCTGGCTTCAGACTGAGCTAGCTTGTATTTTTACTGTGTTTACACAAGTTATTCCTATTCATTGATCATCCAGGTTGTCTTCTGATTTCTTATGAATACAGTTCTGTCATTCTGCTCCTAAACAGAACAAATTCATTATTTGAGATATTTCTCCCCTCCTTTCCCCTGCCTGCCACCCAACAGTGCAAAGTTTTCCACTTGCAGAGAGATTAAGGTATCTGAGCTAGTGGTTTCTGAAGAGCTTTATGGTTTTATTTCCATTCCCTAAGAAAGGATAACTGAGGTTTTCAGAAATTGTCAAAGACTCAAAGATAAGGATAAGATAATCAATTGAAAATTATAGTTACATTAGCCAGCAGTCTTCATCTCTTCTGGTATATAAACCCATCTAAGATTTAGCTTTAGGACTCAATATGAAGCAAAAACTTCAGCTAAACCATAGGTCTAAAATTTTTCCAATTCTATGTCAATTCTGCTAAAATTAATTCACTTCAAGACAATTCTCCTAAAACAATTACCCAAAAATTCAGACATCACTGCATAAACTTCTGAATCTACACAGTCACGGGACATGTGAAGAGACGCCTTGAGAATTAAATGAGGACATTCTGGGACAACACTGATAGTTGCTTTACTTGTTGCTTTTGCTATTTATATGATAATACTGTTATAATGTGTCTACAGGGATAAAAGAAATCACAAGGTTTTTGTAAAGGTCATTTGTAGAAAGCAAACAGGTCAGTGGCAGAAATAATTTATTGAGTGAATGAAAGATACCATGATTTCCAATGCAAAGCATGAAATAAAAGGGAAGCAAATGTTGTGAGCCTCTAGGGTGAATACAATCACCTAGGTAATGTTACTCACATAAAAGTAGAAAAAGTAATTACAATTGTTGGTGATTTTGGGATAAGCCCTAGTGATATACCCAAGTAATCCTATCTTCCCCTCAAGCTGAAGTTGTTCTGACTGCTGAGGTACAGCTCCCCAGAGTTTCCAACATGAAATGAAGAATATCAAGAATTCATGCAAAGTAGAGGAATAAAATTCATTCAGTTCTTTAAAAAAAGCATTTACTCATTTCTTTTAATGGACAATAGAAAAGTCAGATTTTAAGCTGGAAGGCACTTCATCCAACCCCTCCTTTTGAGAATAGGGAACTGAGGCAGAGAGCCTAAGGTCACACATATAGTAAATGACAGTAAGATATGGAACCATTCCTAGGCAATTCTGTACTTGAAAATAATAATGCTATTTTAAAACCTGAGGTTGTTACAAATATTGGGATTTGGGTGGCACCTTTTAGATGATGTCTGACCAACTCTATGCAACTTATAAATTGGAATAAAAGGAGCCAAAGCCTGCTGTACACTGTTTTGGCAAACAAATGACAGCAGCTTATGTTTACCAATAGAAAAAGGTTAGGTCTTCTAGGGGGCAGAGACAAGATGGGGGAGTGAAGACACGACTCTGTGACCTCCTCTGACCTTCTCTCAAACCAACAGCAGATTAAGCCTCTGAACTGGTTCTGGAGTGAAAACTCCCCCAAATTTTAGGAGTACAACACATTCCTACAAGAAGCTACCTTGGAGGAGCTTCAAAGCAGGTCTGTTTCAGACGGGCAGGGGGTCAGGCAATTTGCCAAGCTCGGTTGCAGCTCCTGGAGACAAGGCAGGAAGCCATGCTGGACTTAGCATGACAGGTTCTAAGCACCTGGGGAGTCCCTGTAAGACTCTTGGGACACTCTGCCCTGATTGTGAGTAGGTGCTTTGGCAGATCTTTTGTAAAAGGTAGATTGTAAACCACTGAGAATTTAATTAGAAAATGGAAAGAGGAAAATCAAATTGTTAGTCTCAAAAATGATAAGGGAGAACTTCCCAGTTCTCTTCTAGAATCAGGCAATAACTATAGGAGTCTAAGGTTTGATAAACCCAAAGACCCCAGCTTTTGGGATAAGTACTGATTATTTGACAAAAACTTCTGGGAAAATTGGAAACTAGTATGGAAGAAATTAGGACTTGACGCACAGCTAACATCACATACCAAGATAAGAGATCTAAATGGGTTCATGTTTTAGACATAAAGAGTGATATTATAAGTTAATTAGAGGAACATAGGATAGTTTACCTCTCAGACCTGTGGAGAAGGAAGGAAGTTATATCCACAGAAGAACTGGAACTCTTAATTGAACACCAGATAGATAATTTTGATTATATTAAGTTAAAAAGGTTTTGCACAAACAAAACTAATGCAGACAAGATTAGGAGGGAAGCAATAAATTGGGAAATCATCTTTACATTTAAGAGTTCTGATAAAGGCCTCATTTCTAAAATATATAGAGGATTGTCTCATATTTATAAGAATTCAAACCACTCTCCAATCGATAAATGGTCAAAGGATATGAACAGACAACTTTTAGATGACAAAATTAAAACTATTTCTAGTCATATGTAAAGGTGCTGCAAATCACTATTGATCAGAGAAACGCAAATTAAGACAACTCTGAGATACCACTACACACCTGTCAGATTGGTTAAGATGACAGGAAAAGATAATGATGAATGTTGGAGGGGGTGTGGGAAAACTGGGACACTGATACAATGTTGGTGGAACTGTGAATGGATCCAACCATTCTGGAGAGCAATTTGGAACTACACTTCAAAAGTTATCAAACTGTGCATACCCTTTGACTCAGCAGTATTTCTATTGGGCCTATATCCCAAAGAGATTTTAAAGGAAGGAAAGGGTCCCACATGTGCAAAAATGTTTGTGGCAGCCCTTTTTGTAGTGGCTAGAAACTGGAAACTGTATGGATGCCCATCAATTAGAGAATGGTTGAATAAACTATGGTATATGAATGTCATGGAATATTATTGTTCTGTAAGAAATGACCAGCAGAATGATTTCAGAGAGGCTGAGTGAAATCAGCAGAACTAGGAGATCATTGTTGGTCAATCAGGTGATTAATCACTAAGTATTTAAGCTTCTATTCTGAGACAGGCACTGTGCTAAAGTTGTTAATTATAACCAACTTTGAAATATCAATGATCTAAACTCTTAGAATTGAATTTCCAACAATAATTCCCCAAGGATACTTCTTTCATTCTGCCCAGAAATTTGAAGAATGACAACATCCTTAGTTACATAATGTTGTCAAAAGAATACTAACTTTCAAGTCAGAAAATTTCAGTTCTGACCTTGCATTTGCTGCTTTTGACCTATGTAATGTTTCACAAGTCATTAGACCACTATGGACCACAGTTTCCTAATTGTAAAAAGAATGAATTGATCTAGATGTCTTTTAAAGCCTCTTTAGTTCTAAATATGTGATTCTAGGATTCCTTGATTTGTACGTTCTGGATTCTCTTTTTTCCTTACATATTTACACTATTTACTTAATTGTTCTCTTCTCTGTTCCCCTTTTCCTTCACATAAGTTTCAAGAGAGCAGGCACTTGTTTTCCTTATGTATTGTTTCTTCAGTGACTAGATTTAAAGCTTGAACAGAATAAGTGCATAATAAATGCATGTGAAATTTAAAGTTTTTTTTCTTATTTCTTTCCTCTCTTTTTACTCCCAAACAGCACAATTTGCTGCTGTCAGCTATCCCCATGACAATCATGTATTACTAGATATACAAACTGTAATGGACACATGGATTGGTCATGAAAACCATCCTAATTTGCTGTTGACCACTGTTTGCATGTAATATATAAAATGATATGATATTATCAAAATAACATTAATGAGTGGTACTGTATATTCTAGTTGATGCCATTTGTTAGCCTCCCAAGTATGTTGAAATGTAAGCCTCCTAAACTACATTGATATCCTTTAGAAAGAACATCATTTAGCAGAATCCATGCTTACTTCAAAAGAAAGGTGAAACCATGTGGAAATTAAATTCATAAACATTTATTTTGCATCTATCATGTGCCATGCACTATTCTGACACAGAAGTGAAGCTTACCCCTATGTTCAATGAGTTTCCATTCTACAGTATTTTCTATTGGGAAGTCTAAAGAATGAATCCTAGAGGATGTCACTGAAAATAGGGGTGACTAACATATAAAATATTCTCAAACATTAGGTACTGATTAGTTCATATTATGCATTACTTTGTAATTTCAATGTTACAAAAATGAAAAGCAATAGATTTTAATATAATTCCCTTGGGCCAACAATACTCCCTACTTTTAGTATCCAAAGGATTATATGTCATCAGCAACAATGAATATAAATGCATAGTACTTTGCTTAAAAGTAGTCGCAATTGCTCTATTAAAGTCTTCTTTGACACCTCCTGTGGCTTTGATCCTTGTTCTTGAAGGTTATTATAGATTGCTACAAGTGGAAAAAATATTAGTATGGATTTCCTGGCAATATACATGTGACTGTCATTCTAGGACCAGCCTATTAAATTGTGGATATTCTAATCACCAGGTCAACCATCAAATAGTGGGTTGTTTTGTTTGTTTCACAGAAATTTAAAAGTATCTCTTAAGGTGTGAAGACATTGGTATCTATATTAGTGGAAGATGACACACCTACAAAATTATAGTTCAAAAGCATGATTCATGTTTACATGACATGCAATGATTTTCCAAAGATTTTTTTTTCAGGACAATTCAATGACGTAGGAAGGACTAATAGCATTATATCCATTTTACATAAGAAAAAAATAGATGGTCAAAATGATGTGGCTTCCTGGCAGCACATAGCTATTATCTTTGCAGAAGATATTCTAACCTTTCTTCTGCTTCTCTATCTGCTACTCTTTTGTCTACTTTATGTTGTTACAGTTCAATAAATAAATCAGTAAGTTGTAAAAGGTTAAGTATTTCCCCCTCTTCCAACTGACCAAGGAAACTGAAATAATCCTGTTATATTAAAGGCAGTTAATTTGATAAATGTTTTGGATTAGATGATGAAATTTAGATTTAAGTACCCTTAGATGAATTGGATAAAAAGCCCTTTAGGTGTTCAAAAGCAAGAAAAAACAAATAAATATTATAAAATAAACACAATAAAGATGGGGCGAAAACCTTTTCACAATCCAAAAGTTTTGAAAATGCTGAATAGTTACCCTATTCAGTCAAGTAGATCATTATATAAAATATGATTAGGTGAATTGCCTCACTTCCCATTTTGACTATATGATGCAAAACATATGGATGAAAATTGAAAAAAATCATCTACATATTTAATTTATAAAATATTTGGAAACATAATTCATTATAACCATTCTTTTCTGAACTCCATTTCCATGTTTTTGCTAGACAATTCAATCTAGATGAACCATTAACAACTAAACTTCAACATATATGTTTTCCTTTCTTATCCACCAGCCTCACATTTACCAACTTCTTCTGCCTCTTAAGAATGAAACACACCAAACTCTTTTAATGATGAGACACATTAAATTGTAAAATGTATGAGAAAGGTAACCATATTTCATTCAAACTTTGTAATTTTCTTAGAGCCTAGAATAATATTTTAATAAGTAGAATGCATTTAATAAATATTTGTTAAATCAAATTAGTTAAATAGCATCACCATTCTCATAATCAGTACTTTAGTAGATCTGTGATTCTACTGATATGGGTAATTCTTCCAAAAGTGCCTATCATAACTTAAGCCCTCTTTCTCATCTTGTTTGATTCTTGTCTATGTTCTCCCTTTGGTGACCTTCTTTTAGGTCTCTTGACAATAAGTGAGTGCTAGCACAGCACAAGAGCTATCCATGTTATTACTTACTCTCTCTAGATGAACAGTTCACTTCCTTTTCCAGTCATTCATTTCTTTGATCTCTTTAATACCATTGTTTTATGTACATCGATTAGTCTGTACTCTAATACTGTTCACTGTTTGTAGCAATGAAAAATTAGACAGTAGGATGAATATACATGGTAATAGCTGCAGGAAAGAAACAAAGGTAAAACATTAGTAAGAGAAAAATGACATAAGGTAATCTATTTGAGTCCACTGTGTATCTCTCCATTACTCTTTGTGTGACCATAATTTTGATGCTTCAGAGACCATGACCCTCCATTCCTAACTATATAATACAACAGGAAAAGTATTGGTGTTTGTTTAATTTTTGTCTTTAATGATTGATTGATTTTAATTAAACATATATAGGTTAATAAACATAGTCCAGAATTTATAGGTTGGTATTATAGCATTTATTAAAATAATGCTATGGTCTTATAGAATCAACAAAGATTCAAAGTATTAAAATGCAAGCTATGTAAAATCCTCACTAAAATCCAAATGTGTCTAATGTATTCATTCAGTGACTAATTAAAAACTCAAGAAAGACAACACTCTCAATATAATAAAGTACTGCAAAATAAATGGCAATTTTCAGTTATCAAAATTGTGGGTTTTGCATTTTGTATTTATTATCAATCAAGAAAAAATCCTTTTTGCATATTATTTGTTTTTTAAAAAAAACAGGTTATTTCCCTCTTTACCCAAAGGAGAAGTTTGCACATATTCAAACTTCTTACACCTGTGAAGAACTATTTTCTCTATAGTTTCCCAATACCATCCACTTCAACACATCTCTCTTTCCTCTCTCTCTGTTCCTTAATCACTCATTTCACTAACATGTCTTGGATATCCTATCAATAATGGATACATCAGATTCTTTTTAATAGTGAAATACACAAGATAGGAAGCTACATGAGGGCAAGCAATTAAATTTTATATAAACTTTGTAAATTATAAATGCCATCTAATTTTTTCAAATGAAATTCAGACTTCTTTCTTTATCCCAGTCAATTCAGAGTCAGTTTACGATTTGTTAACAGTATCTTTCCAATAAACTATTTGAGGATGACTACTGTTTTAATTTTTTATTTATAACTTAAAATCTTATATGATCAGTGAATAAGTACTTACTTCATGTAGGCCATCTCTAGGAATTGCTCTCTAACTGCAAGTTATAGTATGGGCAATAGTAATTTTTTCATATATATATTTTTTAAACTAGTGGAGTAGTTAGACAAAATTCGTTATTTTTGACCTCATTTTAGAGGGTCTGCAGTGTTGCAGGGTTCCTATTTGTGGTTCATTTGCTCCTAAGACTTCTCAGTCAGCCCCTCATCTGAGCTGCTTTCTTAGACCTCTCTCCTTTCTTCCATAAAACTTTTCCATTCTTTCTTTTCTTTATCCTGAGACAGTATTTTGCTGAGTCTTCCTAAATTTTCTTTTTCATTTCAGTCATAGCAGTGATCTTAGCTGAGTGATCCTCAGATCATACAATCTATTCAGATTAGTAGAAGAGCTAAAATTCTTCTGACCATGCAACTTCTGCTTTCCCTCTTCTGCTCCTTAGACATTACATATCCCTTAAGAGAAGGCAGTGAGCAGGCAGACATCATCTACCTGGTCTAATGGATTTCCCCTGGCATAAGGATTTTACAGCTTCTTATAGCAGGTCATCATCAGCTTCTTTAGGTGAGAAAAGAAGCCAGAATTCTATTGATTATAGTGCATTGTGCCTTTCATCTCCTGCTGGGCTAGCAGAAGATGTCCCTTGAAGGAAAACAACAAGGAACTTGCTGGGTGTTTTCCATTTGCCCCCCAAAAAAAACATATGTGTGCCAGCACAAGACAACTTTGTCTTCCTGCTTCCAGCCTGATGTCCCAACCAAGATGTAGCGAACCTTTGATGAAAAGAAGAATAACTCTTCCTTTGATCTCAAACCTTCTGCACCTATCCTTTGAGGGAAGAGGAAAAAGAAAATTGATTAAAAAAAACAGTACTTCTTTCTCCTGCTGTCCACAGATGGGACTTCACTCCATTGCTAGACTCTTTTCCCATCTAAATTTTATCCTTCAGAAGGAAGAGGAATAATGAAATAGGATCTCCCACCTGACCATTTGACTGACCATGTGCCTTCCATCTCTTACTGCATTTGCCTATAACTGAATCTTCAAGTTCCTTTGGGAAGAGTAGTGCTGCCCTTCAGTGTATAATGAACATTCTCACATCATCATATCCTTCTGGTGGTGTGTAAAGGCTATTTAAAATAACCTTATACTCTGATTTTTCCATCATGTTCAAGAATTCTTAAATGCCCCTATATGATCACAATCTGCTTGCCTTTCATTCCTTCCTCTTTATTCCCTTACAAAACAATACTCTTCATTCATTTCATGATCTCCAAGCCCTTCACCCCTCTGTGGCCATCTTCCCTGCTGGCTACTATCTCCTCTTTTCCTCATCATGACCCCTTGGTTAACCAATTCAATTCTATATTATCTTTCTCTCTTTAATCAGATATCATTTCTTATAATTTATCTGATTACCCGCTGCCAAACCCTAGCCTTAAATTTCTCTCACTCTTTGACACATTTACTCCTATACATATGTTACTAAATCAAGGTAGAGAAATTTATACACTTCTGACAACAAAAATTTTGTTACACAATCTCAACTATTAAAAGAAAATCCTTCCTTGCCACTTTCCACAGAGACTCTTCCAAATCTTTTCATCATTCTTCAAACCCTCTATGACTTCCTCTCCCCAACCTTCTCAGAACCTTTACATATTTTACAGCAAAAAATTAAAACCATTCACCATGACTTTCCTGTTCTCTCCTCTTCTTCATTTTTCATCATTCAGTTCCTTCTGCTATCTTCTCTACCTTTACATAATGATGTAGCCTTAATCCTTATCAAAGCCTTTACATACTCAAATGATCTTACTCTATCCCATCTCCAGATTGACCCCTTGGTTATCCCTAATCTATCATTTATTGTGAATTTCCCTCTTTTGACTAGCTCATTTCCTACTTCCTACAAATATGCCCATGTCTCCCCACCTAAAAAAAAATTCTCACTTGATCATTCTATCCACACTATCATCTTATATTTCTTCTGTTCTTTGTAGCTAAGTTCCTCTAGAAAGGTCATTTGCAATAGGTGCCTCTACTTCCTTCTCATTCTTTTCCTAAGCTTTTGCATTCTGACTTTTGATCTTATCATTCCATAGAAATGCTCTATCCAGAATTATCAATAACCTCTTCACTGCAAAATGCAATGGCTTTTTCTCTATCCACTTCCTCACTGGCTTCTCTAAAGTTTCTGACAACATTCACCACCTTTTTTCCTTTCTGATATACTCTTCACTCTACATTTTTAGCTCAATTCTGTCTCCTTATTCTCTACTTTTTTATGACCACTCCTTCTCAGTCTCCTTTGCTGTAGATCATGCTCTCTAAACATAGGTATTCCCCATGCTTCTGACCTCTTCTCTCTCTATCTTTAATATTTTACTTTGTGATTTCATCTGTTTCCAAGGATTTAATTACTATCTCTATGCTGATGATTCACAAATCTAAATATCCTACCCTCACTTTTGCTAACTTCTAAACTTTCATTTCCAGTTCCCTTTTGGACATTCCAAATTGGATGTCCAATAAGCATTTTGAATTAAATATATCCTTAACTCAACTCATTATATTTCCTCCCTAAACTCTCTTCCCATCCTGCATTCCACATTACTGTAGAGATAAAATCCTCCCAATTCTTCAGGACCTTAACTGAGGAGACTTATGGATTCTTTCCCATCTCTCATGCACTATTCTGTTGTCAAAGCCTGTTCATTGCATCTCTGCAGAATCTCTTGATTTTTGCCCCTTCTCCATTTTGATAACACCCCCACTCTGGTACAGGCCCTTATATTTTTATACTTACACTATTATAATAACCTAATAATGTTTCTTTATGCCTCAAGTCTCTCCCCCATTCCAATCTATCCTTTTTTCAGCTACCAAAGTAAATTTTCTATGGTGGAGACAAAATGGTGGAGCGAACCAATACTGGACCTTGGGGCCTCTGAACCAATGGCTGCCATAGAAGTGGCAGTTTTTAGACCTCTCAGCACATAAATACCAAAGACAACTTAGAAGCTCAGCCAATAAGATGTGTTACAACAGGTTGACAATGGAGCACAGTACAGAGCAGGTTGCACCAGCATAGTCCCAGGCTCTAGAAAATCAGGAACAGGCCTTGGGAGTGACAGAAGCTGCTTTGGGAGCTCTCAGACGGTAAAAGGACCAACAAATGGTCCTTTCCAGGTATCTTTTTTTTTTGCTAGCACTGAGGCAGGACATTGTTGCTTTATTCATGCACAGATCTGGGTCATAGTGCTGGGGAAATAGTATTGGGGTGAGGAAGAGTCATAGCACACCAAAGCTTGTGGCCACAATAGAACAGGGCCTTTCTCACAGGCTTTTCTTAAAGCATACTACCTTGGAAGAACTGAAAACTTAAAGGTCCCTTGAAGCATCTCTGAAAGTAACTGCACAAAATTTCTGGAAGCAAAATCCTAATTTAAAAATATTTAAAAGTCAAGTAATACCCTGGGAAAATGAACAAAGAACAGAATAAAAATTCTAATCATAGGAACTTAGTATGGTGACAAGGAAGATCAAAATACACATTGAAGAATAAAATCAATATTCCTCCATTCCAAGCCCCCAAGAAAAAATATGAATTGGTCTCAGCATATGGAAAAATCCAAAAGATTTTTAAAATCAAGTAAGAGAGATAGAGGAAAAAATGAAAAGAAAAATGAAAATGAAGCAATAAAATCATAAAAAAACAAATAAACAGCTTTTTAAAGGAGATACAAAAAATATTGAAGAAAATAGCACCTTAAAAACAGAGTATGCCAAATGGTAAAGGAGTAACAAAAAAATCAATAAGGAGAACAACATTTTAAAAATCAGAAATGACCAAATGAAAGGACAGACACAAAAATTCACTGAATCAAAAAAACCTCATTAAAAAATAAAATTGGTCAAATGAAAAAGAAGATGCAAAAAGAAAACTCATTGAAGAAAACAATTGCTTAAAATTTAGAATTAAACAAATAGAAGCTAATGATTTCATGAGAAAATCACGAAACAATAAACCAAGACCAAAAGAATGACAAAAACAGAAGACAATGTTAAATATCTCATTGGAAAACAACTTAAGTGAATAATAGTACCAGGAGATATAAAGATATAATTTCAAGTTTTTGTATTACTTGAAAGCCATGATCCAAAAAAAAAAAGCATAGACATCACCTTTCAGAAATTATTAAGGAAAACAGTTCTGATGCTCTAGAACCAGAAGGTAAAAGAAAAATTGAAAGAATCCACCAATCACCTTCTTAAGAAATCCCAAAATAAAAACTCCCAAGAATATTGTAGACAAATTTCCGAGTTCCCAAGTTAAGGAGAAACAGCCAGAAAAAAACAATTCAAGCATTGTGGCACTACAGTAAGGATGACACAAGATTTAGCAACTTCTATATTAAAAGATCAGAGGGCTTGGGATATAATATTACAACCAAAAATCACTTATCTAGCAAAACTAAGCATAATGCTTTTTTTTGGGGGGGGGAAGGCGGTGGAAGGATATTCAATGAAATCGATAACTTTCAAACATTTTTATTTAAAAGACAAGAATTGAATAGAAAATGTGACTTTCAAGTATAAGATTCAGGAAAAGTAAATAGGAGAGGGAAATCATAGGGGCCTTAATAAGGTTAAACTGTTTACATACCTACATGGGGAAGTGATACTTGTGATTCATAGAACCTTTCACATTATTAGATGAATTAGAAGGAGTACATATTAAAGAGGCACAGGTGTGAGTTGAATATGAAGGGATAATATCTAAAAAAAAATTAAAGTTTAGGAGAGGAATTTACTAGGAGAAAGGAAAAGGAAGAGTTTGGGTAATTTACCCACATAAAAGAGACAAGGAAAAACATTTACAGTGATGGTAAGAGGGCAAAGTTAAGTAGTAGTAAAATGAGTCTTATTCTCATCAAATTTGGCTCAAAGAGGAAATAAAATACACACTCAATTGGGTATAGAAATCTATCTTACTCTACAAAGAAGTAAAATGAAAAGGGGAAAAGATAAGGTGGGTGGTGACAGAGAGAAGGTCAGATTGGGAGCAGTGGTAGTCAAAAGCAAAATACTTTTGAAGAGGGACAGGGTTCAAGGAGAGAGAGGATAGAATAAATATCAGGAGGAGAATAGAATGAAGTGAAATACAGCCAGTAATAATAATGAAAAAAGTTTTGAAGCAAGTTTTTCTGATAAAAGACATATCTCAAGCATATAGGAAACAATCAAATTTATAAAAAATAAGAACTATTCCCCAATTGTTAATCCTCAAAAGGTATGAACAATTCTAAGAGGAAGAAATCAAAGCTATTTATAGCCATATTTTTAAAAAAGTCATAATTCTATTAATTGGAGAAATGTAAATGAAACTATTTTGAAGTACATATATCTATTCATTAGTTAAGAGGACAGAAAAGGAAAATTTAAAAATGGTGATGGTGCTATGGGAAAAACAAGACGTTAATTCACTGTTGGTAGAGTTGTGAATGCATTTAACCCTTCTGTAGAGTCATTTGGAACATCCCCAAGAACTTTGACCTGGCAATAACAATACTAGGACTGTATCCCAAAAGATATAAAGAAAAATGGAAAGGACCAAAGTTTACAATAACTCTTAAACTTTGGTCCTTTCCATTTTTCTTTATATCTTTTATGGCCAAAGAACTTGCTATGCCCATCAATTAGGGCATGGGTGAACAAATTGAGGCACATGATTAAAATGGAAATATTAAAAAAATTAAAAATTAAAATATTATTGTACTAAGAAATGATTAACATAATGCACTCAGACAAATCCAGAAAAACTTTCATGGGCTGATGCAAAGCGAAATCTACTGTGTACAAAGTAATAGTGATACTATAAGGTGACATAACTATTCTCAGTAATACAATGAATCAAGAAGGACTTATGATTTAAAATGCTATCCATATCCAGAGAAAAAATTGATGGTGTCTGAATACAGATTGAAGCATAGTTTTTTTTGTTTTTTATTCTTGAGTTTTCTTGAGGGTCAATATTTTATTTAATAACATGACTGTTAATGGAAATATTTTACATGACTACACATGTATAACCAGTATCAAATTGCTTGCTTTCTCAATGAGGGATTATGGGGAGAAGAAATGGAAGGAATTTGGAAATTTTTAAAAATAAATGCTAAAAATAGTTTTTATATGTAACTGGAGAAAAATGAAATACTAAACAAAGTCATTTTCCTAAAGTGTAGGCCTGTTTTCATTTCCAATTGCCTTCAAAAATAAAATAAAAATGCTCTGCTATTCAAAGCTCTGCATAATCTAGCCCTCTCCAGTCTCTTCAGTGTTCTTATTTTCCTCCCTACCACATGCTCTTTGATCCAGTGACAAATCTCTCAGCTCTCTGATAATCAAAACACCCCTTCTTTTGGTCCCAGGGCACAAAGACAAATACATCTAAAAATAGCAAAGCATAAATATAAAGATTTCATGCATACATTTTACATGCACACACATTTATGTATAACAATTGAATCCAAGTTTATATATATATATGTATACACACATACACACATGTAACAAATAAATCTAAGCTTATATTATAATCATATAATCTTATATTTATATCAAATTTATATATATATTATATTTATGCACACATGATATATTTGTTTATATATATATATGTATATATGTATGTATATATATATACACACATAGATATATATGCACACATAAATAAATCCAAACTAGTTAAGTACAAGGTACTTTGGCATGAAGGAACCTAGCAATTGCACTACATTTTATAGGAAGAGAGAGATTCTACAAGTAATAATGAGGGAATATATTTCAGATCTATGGTATGACTTTGAAACAAAAGCATTGGAATGTAATGTGTATGGAATACAAAGGATAGTTTGGGGTTAGCTCAGAGTGAAAGAGGAAGACTAATGTCCATAGAAGCTGGTAATATAGATTAGGACATGTGGTTGAAATGAGGTGATTAAGGCCAATTTCAATAGAGGTGATTGAGAGAGCCATCTGCATTCAGAGAGGTGTGTGGGGACAGAATGTGGATCACAATATGGTATTTTCACCTTTTTTGTTGTTATTTGTTTGCTTTTTTTCTCATTTTCCCCTTTTTTCATCTTATTTTTTTTTCCATGGCATGATAAATGTGGAAATATGTTTAGAAGAATTGCACATGTTTAACCTATATTGGATTATTTGTTGTCTAGAGGAGAAGGGTGGGGGGAAGGGAGAGAGAAAAATTTGAAACACAGCATTTTGCAAGGGTAAATGTTGAAAAGTATCTTTGCATGTGTTTTAAAAATAAAAGCTATTATCAAAACTTAAAAAAGAAAAAAAAACATGGTCGAGGCATCTAGTGTTTTAAAAACTTAACAGAAAAGTTGACAGTAGGGGCAGTTTGATTGTAAATATAACAAGCTCTTGGAATTGATTAAGAGATGATGTTATCAGATTTGTATGTAGGGAAAATTATTGCCAGCAATTTATAGAAAAACAAAATAACAAAAACAACAACAAAAAAACTTGAGGATTGGAAGAATGGAAGGTTTGGGGTCATGATAATGAATTCCATTTTAAACATGTTGAGTTTGCACTGTATCGAGGACATAATGAAATATCTAATAGGCAATTTGTGATGCAGGATTAAAGTTCAAAGAAGAAATTGTGGGTAAGTAGAAAGTAAGAAAGAAAGAAAGTAATTGATGAAATTACCAAGAAAGCAGAGAAATAGAAAAAAAAAGAGAACTTAGGATAGAACAAATCTATCTTGAGTAACAAGTCTATTTTGTCATCTGTAAAATAAGGGGTGTGGACCAAAATCTTTTCTAGGATACATTCAAACTCTAACTCTATAGGTCTAGGATTTATAGTCCACGATCATGTTCTGTGTTAATCTTTATGATATGTTCCTTCAAATCAGTGTCTAATTGAGTTCTTCTTAGAATTCAGCTTCCCAAGTTCTTTTAACATATGCTACCATATGAACTAGAATTAACTTTATTGCAGTCTTTGCAAATACTCAACCTTAAGCATTTCAATGCAAGGTGCTTGAATAGTCCAAGAAGTATTTTTTTTTCTTGTGTGTTTGGACATATGCTGAAAGCAATTCCACTCACTACTTTAACTGCATTTCAAGAACCTCCAAATAACCATTCCTTTGACTTTTCTCCTTTGCCTTCTGTTTCAGAGAGAATATCACTTTTAATATGAGTCCAAAAGCACTCATTGTCCATTGGACAGGGCTCTCATATTTAGAATAACAATAGTTGATGGTTTTTGATTTTTAGCCTCCTTTTCTCTTTTCTACAATATTATCACCATTTCCAAAGAAGCAGACTCATTTGCATAGGATCCTGCACCATTTTTTTTCTTGGTTTATTGCTTTGTCTTCTAGAATGAATTCATCAACTAAGAGCAATCCTTGTTAATAGGAAGCAGACAGAAGCTGTCATGGAGATCATAAGGATTATTTCTTATGTTAAAGTAGCCCTGCCATCTGTATAACATTGGGCAATACTAGGATGAAATTCATCACATCTTTGGGCCTAAGTCTACAAAGGATTACAAACTAGATCATCTGTAAGGTAGCTTCTGACTGTAAATTCTCTGGCCTGCAATCATTTAATATTTAATTAAATATCCGATGATCCTAGATGAATATTCATCATGGCATTTATACTCCCAAATTCCACCATTACTTTCCAACTCTTACGTATTTGTAAGTTAATATATTGTAACTTTCTAGGTGAATACACTATGTAAAAATGTGCTTAAATTTTTTGCACAAATAAAATCAGCAGAAACAAGATTAAAAGGGAATTATAGGCTGCGAAAAAAAATTTGCAGCCAGTGTTTCTATTGATTAGAGGTACTACGTCACACCTCTCAGATTGGCTAAGATGACAAGAAAAGATAATGATAAATGTTGGAAGGGATTGTGGAAAAACTGAGACACTAATGCATTATTGGTGGAGTAGTGAAATGATTGAACCATTCTGGGGAGCAATTTGGAACTATGCCTGCTTCAACTATTGAAGATGCAAGCAGTAATAAGAAAGATGATGGGAGCAACCAGAAGCTTATGCTGTTTATTTGAGGGAAAGCTATGTCTGGTGCTACAAAGGGCTATAAAATGTACCCAGTAGTGCCACTACTGGGTTTGTATCCCAAGGAAATCATAAAGGAGGGAAAAGAACCTACATGTGCAAAAATTTTTGCAGCAGCTCTTTTTGTGGTAGCAGAGAATTGGAAAGTGAGTATTTGCTCATCAATTGGGGAATGGCTGAATAAGTTGTGGTGTATGAAGGAAATGGAATATTATTATTCTATAAAAAATTGATGAACAAGCTAATTTTAGAAAGGCCTTGAAACATTTACACAAACTGATGATGAGCAAAACAAGTAAAACCAGGAATATGTTGTATACAATAAAGGCAAGATTGTGTGATGATCAACTATGAAAGATTAGTTCTTCTCAGTGCTTCAGTGATCCAAGACAATCCCAATAAACTATGGAAGGAAATGCCATCTGCATGCAAAAAAACAAAACAAAACAAAACAAAACCTATGGAGACTAAATGTAAATCAACAAATACTATGTACACTTTATTTTTTTGTTTTTTTTTTTCTCTCTCCCATGGTTTTTCCTTTTTGTTTTGATTTTTCTCTCCCAACATGATTTATAAAGCAATGTATATTAAAAATAAATAAATGAATGAATAAATTTAAAAAATAATGTGCTCTCTTTGTGACAAAAATGTCCTGGTGATATGGCAAGTACTTAGATACATTATCTCTTATTGATTTTATTATTATTAATAATATTTTATATCAGTTATTATTATATACTCCTGTGTTTTGAGTGGGAAAGATGCTGATAAACAGCAGATAATTTCATTTTTGGGATCCTTTCAGGGATTTTGAAACTTTGGCTCATTTTAATTCTTTCGACTTGCCATTAACTTGCCCCACATGGTGAGGTGAGATTTAAAGTCTTTTGAGAAAAGGCAATTGCAAAAGGCTAAATTAACATCCTTATCCTCATCAGTAAGTGAGACTTGGAGGAAAAAAAAAACCTTCCATTTCAAGTTAGCATTTTCACTCCACTAAAATGTACAATTAAAAAAGTTAGATCTAAGCCTTGTTTGTCAATAATATGAGTACTGGAAAGAAGCAGATAATAAAAAGTACCATGTTTTTCCTGTTGTCCAATTCAAATCAAACAGTGAATTGAAGATAGATTACTACAATTAACAGGAAAAAAATCAATCAAGTCAAATTCATTTTCCCATTCCCAATTTCCTTCTTGGCATTTTCCCACTTTTTTTTTCCTCAAAAGAAAAGAAAGAAGAAAGTCAAGTACTTTCTTAATACTGTGATTCTTTTAAGTAAATGAAGGTTGATTGAACATATGGTCCTGCAGGTCCTAAAATGATAATATTTGGCAGCACAGGAGTACCCCGAAAATGCCTCAACTCTTCCTTTGAAAACCTATAAGAGTAAGCATCTTTTGGTCCTCTTCTAATAAAGTTTGTCTGAGGCAGATATCTGACTCTGTAAGTATCTTACTCTGATTATCACAATAATTTTAGAAGTGCTTTACAATTCAGAATGGAGGCATAGAAAAATATATTGTAAGAGGAAGAGTATGGGGACCTTGTGAGCCTTTGAGAAAACTAATATCAGGGATGGTTTTCTTCATTCAAATTGTAAGATCCTTACTTCCTTCAAATTAGGTCAAAGAAATTCAGACTTTAAATTCATTACATTGACAGCTCATTAGAGACAAATACGATCTAACAAGGGGAAGAAGGATGGTAAGGCTACATCTCAGAGAATTTTTTCTCTGAAGAGCCACCTTTATCCTGGGAAGCATGCCATTTCATGATGAAACATAAGTAAGTGCCTATTGTCCCTTTTATAATAGGTACCATTATCAGCTGATTATTGGAGACTGTGGGAGGGAAGACAACCCTAAGGGGCTGAAGTCATGATTCTATAAGCACCATTGAAAATCAATGCCTATTAATGATAGCCTTAAAAAGATTTGGTGAAAAATGAGTTTCAACTTAAAAGGATCTCCCATGTGGTGTCAAAAGAGAAGCAAGACTACTAGATATACTTCTAATGTACCAAACTTAAATAGAAGCATATTGTGTAGCTGATAAAAAGGTATTGTTAAAAATAGTATTTAAATGGGAAAATAGTCACTTCCATATCATTCCCTCTTCAAAGACATAGGAAATCTTCCTTTAATACCCCTAATATAGTTAAAGGGCATGTGCAGATAATTAACCAAGAAGAGCAAAGAATGGTCATCAATATTACAGGATCGATCACCCAATTATTCAGTCAATCAATCAGTAAGAATTTATTTACTGTCTACTGTGTATCAGGCACTAAGTGAAATGTGAGAGATGCAAAACCAACAATGAAATAATTCTTGCCATTAAGGCTCACATTCTTTTGGGTCATGTTCTCTTTTCAAGGCTTTATGCATGAATTTCCTTGAAACTTGAAGTGAATATTTTTGTTGTTGTTGTTCAGTTATTTCAGTCATGTCTGCTTCTTCATGACCCATTTGAGGTTTTCTTGGCAAAAATCTTGGGGTGCCTTGCCATTTATTTTTTTAAATTCATTTTACAGATAAGGAACTTAGGTAAACAGGGTTAAGTGACTTATCCAATGTCAGTTAGTAAGTATCTGAAGCCAGATTTGAACTCAGGAAGATGAATCTTTCTGACTTCAGGCCCAGAATTCTATCCACTGTCCTATTTAGCTGTCCTTGTGAATATTTTCAAAATATTTTCTTTCAAGTATGCTGTTGCCAACAAATCTGTTGTGGAAAAGGTGGAAACCTTATTTTTCTTTTCATCAAATAGGGAACTTTCTTAGGATAGGAATTGTCTCCTTTTGAGGATACATGAAGTGTGATGTCAATCTAACACTTTGAAAGGAATGTCTCATCCAAGACTGTTCCCTGTAAACCATTTCTCCCTTGAGTAACTAACTCAGAGTGGGAAACCTGTATCAAAAGTATGAAGACAAGAATGCTTACTATTTTTATTTCCCATGTAAAATTTGGCCATATTTTTGAAACAAAAAGTATGATTGGAAAATAAATTTTCTTTTTTTTTTCTTTTTTTTTCATTAAAGCTTTTTATTTGTATAACGTATGGGTAGTTCCCCAGCATTGATCTTTACAAAGCTTTCCATTACAAATTTTACCCCCAGTCCCCTCCTTTCCCCTAAATGGCAGGAAGTCCACTACATGCTAATAATGTTGAATTACTTGACGAGTTATGCAAGAAAAATCCTATCTACAAGAAAAAAAAAAAGAAAATCAGAGAAAGGCAACACAATGCAAGCAAATATCAATAGAGATCATGAATATGTTATGTTGTGGTCCATATTTCATATCCCTCTCTCTGGGTGTGTATGGTTTTCTTCAGTGAACAACTGAAACTAGTTTGAGACAATTCTTTGTTGCAGAGAGCCATGTCCATCAGAATTGATCATCATGTAATACTGTTGTTGCTGTGTATGATGATCTCCTGGTTCTGCTCATTTCACTCAGCATCAGTTCATGCAAGTCTCTCCAGGCCTCTCTGAAATCATCCTGCTGGTCATTTCTTACAGAAAAATAATATTCCATAACATTCATATACCATAATTTATTCAGCCACTCTCCAATTGATGGGCATCCCTTCAGTTTCCAGTTTCTAGCCACCACAAAAAGGGCTGCCACAAACATTCTTGCACATGTGGGGCCCTTTCCCTCTTCTAAGATCTCTTTGGGATATAGGCCCAGTAGAAACACTGCTGGGTCAAAGGGTATGCACTGTTTGATAACTTTTTGAGCATAGCTCCAAATTGATCTCCAGAATGGTTGGATCTGTTCACAGTTCCACCAACAATATATTAGTGTCCCAGTTGTCCCACATCCTCTCCAACATTCATCGTTATCTTTTCCTGTCATTTTAGCCAATCTGACAGGTGTGTAGTGGTTCCTCAGGGTTGTCTTAATTTGCATTTCTCTAATAATAGTGATTTGGAGGAACTTTT
>JAJPUD010009441.1:35800-74827 GCA_023553655.1 Myrmecobius fasciatus
CTTGATCTGAGATAAGGATTGCTACCCCTGCTTTTTTTTTTTGTTCACCTGAAGCATAATAGGTTCTGCTCCAGCCTTTTACCTTCATCCTATATGTGTCACTATGTTTTAGATGTGTTTCTTGTAGGCAACATATTGTGGGATTCTGATTTTTAATCCAATCTGATATCCGCTTCCGCTTTATGGGAGAGTTCATCCCATTCACATTCACAGTTAGAATAACTAATTCTTTATTTCCTGCCATCTTATTTACCCAAGTTATATTTTCCCCTTTCCTTTCCCCTTTCTTCCTTCCCCCCTCCTCAGTAATTTGCTTTTGATGACCCCCTCCCCCAAACAATACTCCACCCTTTTGGTACCCTCCCCCTGTTTTTACTCCTTTCCTCTGATTCTTCTATTTTCCCTTCTATCAGTTTATCCCTTTCTTTTCCTCCTTTCCCTCCCACTTCCCTCTAGCAACAGACAAGTTTCTATGTGAAAATCAAGTGTCTGATATACACTTTTAGAGCCCAACCTGATAAGAGTAAGATTTACATAATGCTCATCTCCCTCCCCTCTTTCTCTCAATTATACTAGGTTTTCTTTGCCTCTTCAAGAGATTTTATCTTGTTTTTACCTCCTTTTTTTTTTTAGATCTTATTTTACCACTTTTTCCCTCTTTTCCCCAGTATGACAACCTTTCCCCCTCTGGTTCTCTTTTTCATATTATCAAAGTAATATCTAGTTCATTATACCCCCAAATTTTAAGTATCCCCCTAGTAAAAATAAAGTTCTCAAGAGTCTTTTCCTTTTTACCTTTTTATGCATCTCTTGAGTTCTGTGTTTGGATGTCGAATTTTTTGTTCAGATCTGGTCTTTTCATTAGAAATAGGTGAAATTCACCTATATCATTGAATGACCATCTTCTTCCCTGGAGGATAATGCTCATTTTAGCTGGATAGGTTATTCTTGGCTGTAATCCAAGTTCCTTTGCCCTTTGGAATATCCTTCAATGTGGAGGCTGACAGATTATGTGTGATTCTAATTATTGATCCTTGGTATTTGAATTGTTTCTTTCTAGCTGCAACCAGAATCTTTTCCTTGGTGCTATAGTCCTGAAATTTAGCCACGATATTCCTTGGGGTTTTAATTTTTGGGTCTCTTTCAGGAGATGATCGGTGAATTCTTTCAATGGCGATTTTGCCCTTTGATTCTACAATCTCAGGGCAGTTTTCTTTCAGGATTTCCTGGAAGATGGTGTTTAGATTCTTTTTTTTCATCATGACTTTCAGGAAGTCCAATAATTCTTAGATTGTCTCTCCTAGATCTATTTTCCAAGTCAGTTGTTTTTCCTAGGAGATATTTCATATTTTCTTCTAATTTTTCATTTTTTTGTTTTTGTTTGACTGATTCTTGAAGTCTTATTGAGTGATTCACTTGCATTTGTTCAATTCTTATTTTTAAAGTGTTGTTTTCTTTAGTTACCTTTTTAAGCTCCTTTTCTAACTGGCCAATTTGTTCATTGCACTCTTTTTCCACTTCACTAATTTTATTTTTCAATAAATTGGTGTCTATCATATCTCTTTTGGAGGGCTTCTTGCACTGACTTCAGTTTATTTTCCCATTTATCCTCCAGCTCTCTTTTGAGATTCTGTATGCAATTTTCCAGAAAGGCCTTTTGAAAAGGGGACCAGTGATGGTCCTTAATAACATCCTCTGAAGTTTTGTCTAAAGGAACCTCAGAATCTGGGGTCAGCCCTTCTCTGTCTTGATAAAAGCTGTCTATGGTGAGAGCTCTCTTTTGCTTCTTCATTGTTTTTTTTTTTTTTAAACAGCGTGTATATCTCTTTAAGGTTTGGAAAAACCTCAGCTAAAGCTCCTTGCCCTGGGGCAATTTGGTGAATTAATTTAAGGTGCTGGGCCAGTGGGGGCTAGGACTAAGTTCGAATTACTCGTTAAACAAGGCAATTCTGCCAGAACACCTGCCCCCTATCAGGACAGAGTGTCCCGAGTGCCTCAGATAAACTCCAGGTGTTTGGAGTTTTTGCCACAATGAGCTGAGCTGAGTCCCACCCTCACTTCCGGCCTGCACCACTCTTTATCCCTCTGTCTGAGATAGACAAACCTGATGTGAAGTTATTCAGAGGTATCAGCAAGCAGTATCCAAGTATTTCTAAATTCGTTGACTTGAAGATCAGTTCAGAGGCTTATTTTATTGTTGATTTGAGAGAAGATCGGAGGAGACGCAGAGAGTCATGTTTTCACTCCACCATCTTCGCTCCACCCCCCCGGAAAATAAATTTTCTTTAAAAATTTCATTAGCAATATATTGTCTTTTTCTTACAATTGGAAATGAATGCATGAGGACTGGACTCATATTGCCACTCTTCTTCTTCCTAGCATTTATTATTCCATCTAATTAGCCTACATGGAATTTCATTTCCTATTTTCCAAAGTCTTGATTCTTTGCAATATATCAGTCGTTCACTCTCTTCCTCCCACCCATACAAATGTTTATATTAATAAGATATTCTTGAAGATCTTGGACAAGTTAAGAACTATATCATGGCTTCAGTTTCTTCATTGTACAAAATATTCCTATAAAAGTCATGGTGCAAAAGAAAAGATGCCACCTCCTAAAAAAACAAAAAAAAAAAAAGTAAAAATAAAAGTATGCTTCAATCTATACCCAGACACAATTAGTTCTTTCTCTGGGTATATTTAACATTTTTCATCTTAGGTCTTTCAGAGTTGTGATGGATCATTGTATTGCTGAGAATAGCAAAGTCATTCACAGCTGATCACCCCACAACATTCCTATTACATTTTACACAGTATATTTTACTTTGAGTGATCTCATAGAGAAATTTCCAGGTTTTCTTATCATTTTTATAGAACAACAATATTCCATCATAATCACATAACACACGTTATTCAGCCATACCTAAGTTGATGGGCTTCCTTTCAATTTTCAATTCTTTGTCCTGAGAAAAGAGCTGCTATAAATATTTTTTGTACATATAGATCCTTTCTTTAAAAAAAAAATCTATTTTGGGATACATGCCTAATAGTGGCATTGTTAAATCAGTGTCATAGCTCTTCAGGCATAAATCCTATCTTTTGATCCGTTATCATTTGGGGAACGGCTCTCTCTCTCTGTACACACACACACATACACATACACACACACACATGAATATATATATATTCATGTGTGTGTGTGTGTGTATAAATGTGACTCATATACATATATATTTGATAAATGAGGTCTTCATCAGAGAAATTTGATTCAAAAATCTTTTCAAAATTACTATTGCTATTTCCTTCCCTTTTATTCTATTATCTCTCTCTTTTCACCTTGGCTCTTTTCAAAAGCATTTTGTTTTTGACCACCCCTCCCATAATATGCCATATTTTCTATCACTCTCCCTCTTTTCATTCCATCAGACCCTATTCAGAGGCTTGGTTTCATGTGTTTTTTGAGGGAAATTCACATTTGATTCTTCTTAATGTAAGAAACAAAATCCCTTACCAAGAACTGCACTGACTCATTGATGAATCCAGGAAAAGATTTCATGTTATATTCTTGTAAGAGTAAGTGTCTAAACTAGTAGGCATGCCCTTGAACTGCAAAAGCACAGCCTTTCATTCCCCATCCTGAAACACAAGTCCTTCCTCTATTTCCCCCATTGACTGGGTATTACAGAAGTTTATCTGAAGTGTCTAATTCTCCATGTGAGTGTGAGTCCCCACTCTTGTTACAAGTCATAGTGTGTTTCTTATTCTATTTATGGCTCACTGCCAAAAGTTTTGTTTTCCATATTCCATGTCAGCCTAATCTTTAGGTTCCATTTCTTAAGTTTCCATTTCATTTTTTTATTTGTTTCATTTCTCTATATTTCTTTAATTGAAGTTTTGTAACTCTGAAAATTAAACCCTCATCCAATTCTTACATTAAGCATTCCTGTTATAAACATAAGACAAAAAATGATTTTGAAAATAATATTAATAACTAATTGTAAAAATGTTTCTATCAACTTTCGTTTCTGGAGACCATCTTAAAAGAATATAAGTAGAGATAGTATAGTGTCTACCATCCATAGATGTTGGGAAATTGGATCAGTCATATAACAGGCCAAAGAAGTGATATATTATTGGATTTAAGGACAAAGATGAGGTTCACTATAACTTGAAATACTTTTATTACCAAACTGTTCTTATGCCTGGATTCTCTCTTTTTTTTAAGCTTTAGATTTTCAAAATATATACATAGATAATTTTCAACATTTACCCTTGCAAAACCTTGTGTTCCAAATTTTTTTCTCCTTCCCTTCTCCTCCTCCCCTTCCCCAGAAGGCAAGTAACCCAATATATATTAAACATGTGCAATTCTTCTGTATATGTTTCCATAATTAACTTGCTATTGTGTCTGAATTCTGAATATTAGTCTTCCTCCTTTAGAATAAAGCTTTATGACATAATAAAAATTCTATATTTCCTGGATTATAATGTTAACATGTTACAAAACTCCTTTTTTGTCCCCCATCAACAATCTTTTTTTTAAATCGTATACAATTTTAAATCATATAACAGCAACAGTGTCTTAGACATCAGGTTGTTGTTATTTGTCCCTTGTTCTGGAAGAGGACCATGACAATCAGGGAAGCAAAGTCATGACATGGAAGTGAATTGGATGTAAGTGATGGAGAACTGTTCAAGGTTACCAGCTTCACTTTCTCTTCTGGAATCATCTGGGTTCATTTGCCAGATATAGATCAGGATAATTGAAGATGGCCCTGGATACAGTAGGAAACGTTGGCCTTTGTAAAATAAGGTCTTTAACAGGCCTCTGGACAGTTTCACTTGGGTCCCCACTGGACCTATTCTTACTCACAGAGGATATTGTTTATTCTTTATTCTTACATTTCAATGAAGACGCAGAAAATTGGGAAAGATAGATGGAAAATCGGGAAAGATAATGAGGAAAGGAAGACCAGGGGCAGATGACATGTGAGTATATGTATAGGTTTAGAAAAGCACTCCTCCTTTCAAACATGTTTGATTAATTTACTACTTTATATCTGCACTCTGTATTTTCTTATCCTTGTATTTGTACCTGTGCCCAGCATGTATCAAAGAAGGCTCTATTTCTCTATGAGCACAGCTGAATTGCTGCAGCTCAGAAAAAATGTGAAATGGGTAAATTAAGAACATCTCCTTCCCAAATGTTGATACAGACAGTTTGCTCCTGATCTGTGGTAGAGCTTGTATTTCTCTCATCAGTCACAGCCAGACACAGTGTACACTGATCCCAACGTTGTGAAGCCATTTTGCTCCTCTTCAAGCATGGAGAATAAAAACAACTTTACCAAGTAGTACACAAAAAACCTCTTGGGACAGAACTAAATCTTAGTTGTCAATGTGCTCTTAGCGATGATGTCTCAAATCACTTCCTGTATGTACTTTATCCTGCTCCTTCACTTCCTCTGGATCTCCTGGTTCCAGACTGCTTCTTTTCTTTTTTTCTTTTTTGAATTCTGGTCTTCCTTCCCTTGTCAGAGAACTATAAGTTGGAAGAGTTAAAAGGGACATCAGAGACCATCTGTCTAGCCTGTACCTGACTAAGAATATAACTATTCAGCTGTTGTTTTGTCTTTGATCATACACTTTGTTCCTCCAACCATTTTTACTTTGGGAAGAATAGAATTTGACTTTGAACCTTCCATAGACATTTTAAACTCAACATGTCTAAAATGGATATTTCCCCTCCAAATCTCCCTTTTTCCTATTTTCCCTATCACCGTCAAGAACAGCACTATCCTCCCAGAAATGCAGGCTGGCAACCCAGGTATTGTACTTGATTCCTCACCCTTTCTCATGTCCCATATTCATGCAATTGCCAATGCTTATCAATTCTACCATTGTAATATCTCCCATAAATGCCTACTTTTCTTTTCTGGTCCTACAACTATTCTGGTGCAGACCCTTATCAGCTCATGCCTGGCCTATTGCAATAACCTCTCTGCCTGCTGCAAATTTCTCCCCACTTCAGTTCATCCTCCACTCAGATTTCAAACTCATCTTTCTTTTTTTTGTTTTTTTTTTTCAAACATCTTTCTAAAGTGCATGTCTGACCATGTCTCTCTCACTCCTCTCCCCTATTCAATAAATTTCAGTATCTACCTATTACCAATGGGACAAATATAATTCTGTTTGGCTTATAAATCCCTTTGTGATCAACTCCACCATGCCTTTCCCCTACATACTCTGTGGCACTATCCTCTGCTATTCCTCAAACAAGATATCCTGTCTCCCACATGTGGTATTTTCATTGGCCTGTCCCTATCTCTGGAACTCTCTCCTTCCTCATGTCATCTCCTGGTTTTTCTGACTTCCTTCAAGTCTCAAGTAAGATTTCACCTCTCTGAAGAAATTTTTCCTAATTCCTCTTAATGTTAATGCTTTCTCCCTAAGATTATCTTCAATAAGATATTATTATTAAACAAGACATATCTTGTTTACTAATATATTTGCTGTCTCTCCATTAGATTGAGAAGTTTTTCAGAGAAGAGTCTGTATTTTCCCCTTACAATTTAGCACAATACCTGGCACATGGTAGGCACTTAATAATTTGTTTATTGACTTGAATAGTTCATTACAAGAAAAAGAAAAATCCCTGAGTTCCATATCAGTACCGAAGGCAACAAAATATCAGATATAGAAAAGTTATATTTAATCAACAATGCCAATAACACATAGATAAGCCTATAACCCTACTCAAGGCAGAAATAATGTTGGTTTTCCTGTATTCAGAGAATAGAATCCTTCATTAAAATATGATAGCGCCTTACCTCTCTTCTTTTTGTTGTTTATCCTTTGTTCCTGAATAGGACCAATGATATCAAGAGGGTAATGTCTTTACTTGTAAGTGAATTAGATTTAAGTGAGGCCTGGATTTGCAAAGTTACCAGCCTCATTCTCTTCTCCAGAGTCATCTGAGTCTAGTGGCCAGACATAGGTCCAGATACCTATAGATGACCCTAGATGTTGTGAGAGACCTTGATCTTTTTAAGCCAAAGTCTTTCTCAAGTTTCAACACCTAGTCTGTGATTTAAGACTAGGTAAGAATTGATGCAAAAGATTGCTTAGCTTGTCTATACAAAAGAGTCAATATGGAAGGGGAATACCCTCAGGACTTTGGGCCAGAACAGAAACAATTGCTGTTTACACTCACTGGGACCCTTCTTGACAAATAGAGGAGGTCTTGTGGGAAAGCCCGGATTTGATGATTCCTATTGGGATTGAAATGGAGCCACTATAATGCCTTTAAATTGAAATCACTCTGGCTCTCACTGATTGACCAATAAGTTTTGGTCCCAGCCCAAAGCCTCATTTCTTTTGACTTTTGTCAACAACAACTTTGAAGAATGTAACAGTGAATAAAGAAACTTGATTGGGAAGATTTCACAAAGCCCATATACTTTATTCCTAATGCAAAGGCAGAGATATATCTTCACACCAGAAATTATTGCCTTAAGTTTTAATATAATTAAGACTATTAATGTAATAATTTTGGTCATGTTTTCTGGTTTCCTATTTAATTCTTCCTAGGCAGCAGGAGGAGAATAAAGCAGAAGAATAATATAATGTAGCATTTGGAGGTCCCCTGATTTTGGCTTCTGTTCCAAAAATAAGTCACTAGTCCTAAATCTTCTGGCTTTGGAGTATACCTCAGGAAATTCCCACTCCCAAATCTGTCTGATTCTGAATAGACCACTCCTCAGTAATATAGCTTCTGGCCTTAGGATAGTCCCACAGAGCAAACTCCTGAGACAATAGTGAATAGACCACTCCTCAGTTCATTGCTGACTCTCAGATAATCTGTTGGTCAGTGCTAACCAAATTCCAGAGATCACTCCCACTCCCTGGGACCATAGAATTAGCATGTCAATGATAGAAAACTGGATAAAGAGACCTCCTCTTTCTTAGGGCTTTGCTAATTTCTTTTAGAATTTAGCATACTTGTAATGGCATTACAATTACGATAAAACTTTGCCCTTGACTAGGAAATAGATTCAAGCGTGAAAATTCTTTTAAAATGGGCAGCTAGGTGGTGCAGTAGATAAAGTACCAGCCCTAAATTCAGGAGGACCTGAGTTCAAATCTGGTCTCAGACACTTAACACTTCTTAGCTGTGTGACTGAGCAAATCACTTAACCCCAATTACCTCAGCAAAGAAAAACAAATTGTTTGGAGACAACTCACAACACTGGTCTGTGACCCCCAAACATTTGGGGTCCCTCTCCCAATTCAACACACTGATACATAGAGATTTAGCCTCTGAAGGAAAAAATAAAGTATAGTTACTAAAAGCTACCTGGAACCATTTGGTTAGAAGCAGAAATTATAAAATTCAATATAATACTGAAACATCAAGAAATTGCAGTTAAATTATAATCAGAATGCTTTGATTAAAAAGCTTTCCATCAGAAAAGTAGTTGAAATGAACCCAGGTAAACCAGATGGTAAAAGTCTGGAAACTACAATATGTGTGAAGTAGCTGGAAGAAATGGTAAATCTTTGAACCTATGAAAGAACAGACCAGGGGAGGGCATGAAAGCTGTTTTCAAATATTTAGAACAGTGCCATGTGGCAGGGAGTAGACAATCTATGTGGCTCTAAAGGACAGATCAAAAAGCAATGAGTGAAAGTAATAGAAGGCAGTTTTTTTCTCAAAAGAATTTTCTAACAATTAGAACTACCCAACAATGAAATGGACTGCCTTATAAAGTCATAAGATTTCCATTACCAGAACAACTCAAGCACAGCAGGCTGAATGATAATTTGTCAGAGACATTACACAAGTGATTCCTGCTCTTGGTTGGTACTTCAGTTAGATAATCCTCAAGGTCCCAACTAAGTCTTAAGATTCTGTGCCACATTGATTTTCAAGAGGATCAATTTCAGTCATTAAGAAAGTTCATGTATGTGAATCACTATACTATCAATAATGTTAGATAAATAAGGTGTTTCTGTAATATTCTTGGTCAGTCAGAAATTCCTAACCATGTTGATCTTAATTGCTACAATAATAATGTAGATGAAAGCAGTAATAGCAATGATAATCATAATTAAATACCACCCTAATTGGCTTTCAATGCAGTTTGGGAATAAATCAGAACTATACCTGAATTTTCTGGGTGAAATGTTATTCTTAAGACTAAATAGGACCCAAATAAGATGTTTATTGATTAATTAATGTCCACATGAAGCATTCTATTTTTCTAAAGGCCAGGAATATGGCTGACTATTGCTTAAATGTTAACATATTCATAAAGTAGTAATCAAATCATATGTTTTGCTTATACAGATTTGAAGTAATTTGGCATTAGTGAGGTTTCAGACTCAGTATGATCTTTTAAAGTTAAATTTAAATGGTGGTATTTAAATAATGTACAGTAATCATCATGGAAAAATATCGATTTAATGCCCATTAATGCAGGATCATAAAATGTTAGCACCTTCACCAGAAGATCATTTGCAAATACTCCAAAAATAATGAAGATGTGATGAATAGAAATTAATTACTTATGTCACAGCATATTTTAAAGTCAAGTATATTGCTCTAAAGTACCTTTGATGGTATTATAGAAACTGAATAAGAAACGTGTGTATTGAAATTCAGAGCATATCCAAAAAAGAATTACTCCTTGGCAAATTTCTAAGGGCCATTGACTGTTTTTTTTCCAGAGGATCATTAGAGGGACTCAAGAATGAGTTGCTCTTGCAAACTGACATATACTAAGGTGTCCAGAGCTAATAGAAAATCACTTAGTGATCTTAAAAAAGAAATCGGGTGTCAGATCTAAAAGAAATCAAATAAGTTTGGTCTCTTGATTGTATTCAAGTGTAGAAAACTCCTGATTATCTACAATGATCAGGTTGTCACTATTCTTTGGAACAATCAAGGATGTAAAGCTAAAATGGCTATGTTTTTCCTATGGACCCTGGCATAGTGGTGGTGTATATTTAAGGTGTCTACATGCTGAATATAAATATTTAGGATATTATTTCTAGATCATTTTATGATTGTACTTATTGCATTTATTCATTTTTTAAAACCACCTAAAATGCAGATGTAGATAATAATAGAAAAGGTGTCACAAAACAAGTGGTTCATAAGCACTAAAATGTTATTGGTGTTCCATAGAGTCAGGAAGACCAGGGTTCGAATCCGACCTTGGATATATTTAATACAAACTGCATGACCATGGGCAAGTTACATAATCTCCCAGTGTTGCAGGCAACTCTATAAGAATAGAATTTAAAGAAGAATATAATAAAGTTCTAGACCAGAAAGAAGTACCCCAAAGCAATAAAATTTCAGCTCAAAAACAAAATAATGATAACAATGATGATTTAAGAGGAAGAAAAATGGAGAAAAACCATACCTCTGGAATCTAGATCATCTGTACAATGGAGAGAAAAATGTATCTATCTATCATGAAGGAGCAATGGGGATCAAGTGAGATATTTGTGAATTGCTTTGCAAACATTGAAGCCATTTAGAAATGTATGTTGTTGTTGTTATTAAGTGTGTAACTTTGTGGAAGCTACTTAGCCCCCTGGATCTCACTTTCCTTATTTTAAAAAATAAAGTTATTGAATCAGATGGCCTCTGAGGTTCCTGTCAGTCCTGATATTTTATTGTATGATCATCAACATTTTTCAGATGAAAAAACTGAATCTCAAAAGATTTAAGTGATCAGTTCAAATTCATACCATAAACAGCAATTATGAAATCAGAGATTTCATCCCAAACCTTCTGACTACCAGCCCAGTCCTCTTCTTGCTTGAAGGAAGTTCCATAGGTGATTTCATGGGTGATTAAGTATGATCTCTTCATTTTCTAGACATGGCAATTCAAATCCATGAGTAATTAAATGATTTGACGAAGTTCACTTACTTAAAAACTATCAGACATGATTTGAAATCAGATTCTTTGACTCAAAATCCAATGCTCTTTCTAGTCCAACCCCTAGTTATGATTTTTGTCATTGAAGGGATATACCAGGATCACTAACATTATAAATAGATGATTGAAACATTTTTGAGTATATTGATTCATATTAAACTTATAGGTAATGAAAACCCTCTAGTTTTTTTTTTTTTAGATGAAATGCTATCAAGCTGTGTCTCTAACATCCTGAGATTATTGAATCAAATTTTTGAGCCAAAGGGCAGACTCAAAAATATATGACTATCATATTTTATCTTATTAAATTCAGTCCATTGTTCCAGCCTGCATCATTTGTAAAGTTGATAAGCCAATCACCTATCTCTTCATCCATATCATTGACAAAATTGCTAAATAGAGCAAAGACTCCAAATCTCTAGAGCCCTATTATGTGCCACTGGTGGCCTCCCCCTAGACAGACATAAATTTATAAACCAATTTTCTTTGCATTTATTCAACAAATTTTAAGTGCATATACTTCTATTATCAAGACCATATATTTTGATTTTAATTATTTAATGGTCTGTTAAATTATAACAAAAATTTCAGCAAACATTTATAATATAATTTAATTTATAATATAATTTATTATAATATAATTTGTAATATATTATATAATACACATATTGTATATATGATATAAATATAATAAATAATATAATTTATAATTTAAGGTTTGCAAAGAACTTTAATAACAACATAATAGTAAGAATTTATATAGCTCTCTAAGATTTTCAAAGCATTTCACATTTATTCTCTGTGAAGTGAGTGCTAGTATTTTCTCAGTTTTACAGATCAGGTAGCTATGACTGTGAGAGGTTAAATAACTTGCTAAGGGTTTGCACAGTTAATGAATATCTGAGGCTAAATTTGAACTTAGGTCTTCCTGACTTTAATCCTAGCACCACATCTGCGATGCTATCTAGTTTTCTTAATTAAATCCTATTATATGGCATTTCACTGATCTGGCAGTCTAGTAACTGTCTAAAATCAATCAATCAACCAACCAATCAATAACCAATCAAACAAAAGTGTGTTATTAAAGTGCAAATAATCATAGCAAGGCTAACACACTAAGCTGTTGTTAGTATTAAGACTTAATCAGCAAGATATCTATAAAATGCTTTCTAATAGCATAGCTAACAGAGCAAGACGCTGTGGAAAAGGACACAGAGTTTATGATTAAATCATAAATACCATGGTGCTATTTATTGTTGAATCAATCTTTACTTCCCCAAGTAAAAAATGGTGCTTGATGGTTCTCTTTCCACAAGCATTATAGCAAAACAGTTCTCTATGCCTTTTTTTCTAAAGTGAAAGACATATCATTTCCTATCCCTAGCTGAGCATTGTCTAGGGATCAGATTGTGTCTGGTGTTTTTGGACTCAGACAGAATTGTTCCTATTAGCCCTGATCATTTCTCTTCTGGGAAGTCATTGCTCCAATGAGGTTGGGAGAAATAACTTCTCTGGATCAGAATTCAAACTGATTTCCCCCTTTGCAAAAAGAAAAAAAAAATAAACCTTACCCTTGATATCAGATTCTCATCCCAGTGATTTCATTCAGCTGGCAAATTACTCATCCAGAGAAGTTCAAGAGGAGCAGCCATATTTTCTAAGATGTATTTTTCATAGGATTTTTATAGCACTAAAGTTACTGAATAAAAAAAAAAAACTGCTTGCCAGGTGCTCTGTGTTGTATTGCAGGTGACTTTTTCTGTAGCTTCTCTGGTTGTTTCTAGAAAGGAATTTTGTAATGCATTTCAAGAGATAGTCAAATGGGCCTTAGGTCCTCAGGCTTCCCTTTCACACATGTTACAAAGTAACTTCAAGAAGTTAGAGAATACTTTATGAAATTGAAAATGTAGCCAGATCTTTAAAGATTAATAGGATTTAGATAGGTTGAGAGACTAGTCATTTTATGTTAGGGAGAAGAGCACAAAGAAAAGAATAGAAACAAAGGAAAGATGGCATTGGCAGGGCAAAGGAAGGAAATGAGTCTGATTTAGCAGAATCTTTATTCTGGAATAGTGAAAGATAGAGTTAGATAAGATAGAACTATTTGGCATTTATAAGTGTTTTAAGGTTCACAAGGCATTTAACATATATCCATTCATTGAACAATATTTAGTAATTACTTATTATGCATATGACACTATGTTAGGCCCTGGAGATACAAGCAAAAATGAGGTAATCCCTAACCTCAAAGAAAACATCACTTCTAGAGAAAATAAAAGACAAAATGTACATATAAGTAATTTCTTAGTGGAGGTCACTCCTCAAAACTCAGAAAGAAAAGTATAGGTTTCCTTTATGAAGTAGATTTGAGCTGAGCTAGGAAGGAGGCTAAGGATCCTGGGAAGCGGTGGTAAAAATGGAGTTAGTTCCATGGATAGGAAAACATTTGGAAAGGCTCAGGGATTGGGGATGGCATGTTAAGTATGATAAGCAGCAATCAGGAAAGCTTTGTGGAACATAGAACATATGAAGGAGAGTAATGACTAATAAGCTTGGAAAATCAAATTGCAAAATGTTTTAAAAGGCAAAGAGTTCATTTTTTATCCTTGAAAATAACATGGAGTCACTAAAGTATAAGAGTACATGGTTATATCTGTACATTAGAGACATTATTTTGGCAGCTATGTTGAAGATGGATTAAAGGGAAGAGAGGTAAGAATCAATTAGGAAGGTGTTGTAATAGTGTTGGTGAGAAGAAATAGATGATGGCTAGATAGAAAAGATGAATGCAGTGTGTTAGTAGAATCTGTAAGAACTGGCAATTTAATTGAATGTGAGGGTTAATGAAAAAGGGAAAATTAAAGATAATTCTAATGTGAACTTGGATAACTGAAAGGATAGCTATGTCATCAACTGAAATAGAGAAGTTTGGAAGAGTAGGGGAAAATTATGTTGTATTTAAAACATGTTGCATTTGAGATGGTTACGGAGGATATTCAGTTGGAGGTATCTAGTAGGCAGATGGTGAAAAATGACTAGAGTTAAGGAGAGACCAAAAGTGGATTTATAGATCTGACAATATCCACATGCTAGAGAACTTAAGTTAGATGACTAATGAGGATAATGTTAACAGTAGTGATGTTGTAGAGTTGTAAAGAAGAAAAGATCATTGACGTAGCAATGAAAAAATATGGAGGTAGCATTTACACTTGACACTTAACAGAATTCAGATTTCAGATCTGAGTTCAAATCCCAGATATGTGACCTTAGATAAAGCACTTTTCAGTGCTGAGCCTCAATTTCAGTATTGTATATGTACTTTCAAACTCTCAACATTATTTTTGAGAATGAATTTTTGTTTTGCTTTTGATTGGACATGTGATTTCATAATTTAAGAGCATTCCAAGGCAAATTTTCCTCTACTTTTGCTGCATTTATAGCTTTAGGTTATAAATTGCTTGGGGCAATGTGAAATTAAATGAGTTTCCCAAAAATCACACAACAGATATGTATCAGACCTGGGACTTGAATTCAAGTCTTCCTGACTCTAAGGTTTAAAATTAAAGCCTGCCTCTCTAAGAAGGAAGCAAGATAATATGTGTTTCTCTTTTATTCTTTCCAATTTAAAAGTGTCGCAAAAGTTGACAAAGTTGAACTTTATTCTTTATTCCTACTAAAAAATTGAGACTATTTCTAGACTTTTATATTCTGAGGAAAAATGAACAAATAGACTAAAAATTATCTAAGTATTCTGGCATAGTTTTTCTCAATCCAACAAGATATTTATGTCTTAGTCATACTTTCTACAACTTGGTGCCCACTTTATCCTGTTTAGAAATTTTCATGGCTAGAATGATTTTACTTGGAAGTTTCTAAAATAGAAAACTCTTGCTCAGGATTACATAACTATTAAATGTCTGAGGTTGGATTTGAACTCAGATCTTCATGACTCCAGGACTGGTGCTTTATCCACAGCATGACTGAGTGGCTCCAAAGAGTCTATTTTCTTATATGATTCATCAGATTTGCCACACTGGGAATGAATTTTCCTTTATGAAGTACTTGAACTACTCTGATCATAGAGTTAATTGAGTTGCTTCAGCAGCCTTCATGCATAATAAAGAATGATCTAAGAACCATAATAAGAACATGGGCTAATGAGTCCATGTCTTAAGGAAAACCTTTTGCAGTCCAGTAATGGACTTGTATTACAAATCTTGAAGACCACAGAGCCATGGATTCTTCCCAATATTCCTTGAATTCTTCCTTGACCATATCAATTTCATTTTAGAGGTGTCAGCCCTCATTCTGGTTGTGTTCTTTACGATGTCTTATGTTTTGAAGGTGCTAGCTGCTGCCTTGACTTTGGCAGTAGAGAATACTGTAGCTACTTCCTTAGTAGCTTTTTTTAAGCCCTTTTTAAGCCCTCTAACCTTTGAGATACTGTCTTCAATATTTCAAGCATTCCTGTTCTTTCCTTAAACTTACCAAATAAAAATAAAATCTTTTAAATGTTTACCAGTTCTTCTAAGCCTTCTGTTAAGCCTTTTAATTCTAGCAAACTAGAAAAATCTAAATGAAGGTTGAAAGGGGGTAAAAGTTGATGATTAATATGTTTATTGAAATTAAGTTTGTGATACTATATTCAGAAAATAATTGTCTTTGGAGTATGAAATAACAGAATCACAAAGCCACCTTCTCTCTATCTCTTCTATGTAAATAGCATTTGTGTTTAAAAATGATTCAGCTTTCTTTAATAGTACATATAAAACAGAATAATTGTAAAATGTCAGACAATTGGTATCTATTAAGTATTTACTGTACACCAGACATTGAGAATATGGGAGTTCATAACTTTGGGGCCCAAAAGTCTTTGAAGAAATCTCAAAGGATCTTTTAATAGAAATAGTTAAAAACCAACAAATGCCCTCAAATCAAAAACCTATCTTTATTTTTACTACAATGTAATTGAAATTAAGCATTTTCCTCAATTATATTTTTGAAAATTCTTTAAAAGTTTCATAGATTTCAGTAGATAGCCAAAAGGGCTCATGTCACCAAAAAGGTTTGATTCCTTGATGAGAACTATGTAATTTCCATAAGAATTCATGCAAATGATTCCACTTGTATAAAAAGTATCATATGGCTTGCCTTCTCAATGTTTGGGGGTGATGGGAAGGAGAGAATTTGGAACTCAAAATTTTATTTTTAAAAAGTAGTAATGAAGAACATGTACAAGCATAGAACTTTGGGACTGAGGTCAGAATGGACCTTTGAGATCAAGTGACCTAATCCCCTATTTAATATAGCAGATAAGAAAACAGGTCTATAATGATGGAGTGACTTCCAAGGTGATACTGATAGTAAACAATGGAGTCAGAATTAGACCTCTGGGTATCTGACTCAAAATTCAGTGTTCTGGGGAACATTGAAGGAAATTCTTTAATCTATTATAATCACAATTTCAAGATGCAAATTATTCCATGTTTGCCCTGAGTTCAGATGATCTTTTTACTTTTTAAAAACTATTCTTATCTCTATTGAGCTACATTGACCACTTTCTTCTCTAAACCCCTATCTCATTTGCTATTACATTTGCTATTATATATTGCCTTATATTATTGTTTAACTAACTTATGAGTGTGTTTTGTCACGCAACTATTTGCAAGTTTGTAGAATTTAGAGAACATGTCTCTTTGTTTTCATTGTCACTTAAGATGCCTAGAAGGGTTCTGAGTATGTGATTCCAATTCATTTGACATTTCTTCAATGAAATACATAAGGATCACTGCTCAACAAATTGGATTCTGATTATATTTTTATATAATCTATATTCCATTACACACAGGAGTTCAATAAATGCTTATTGAATAACTAAATACATGAACAAATTATGTCTTCTAACTTTTTATACTGGAGTACAGGTTTCATTTGAACCCAGAGAGTCAGGAGAGGATAGATAAGCCTTGAAATCAGGCTAGAGGAGGACATAGCTAGCAGGTTGTTAGGGAAAAGAAAGCAAATAACAACAAAAACAGTGCAAATGTTATGTTGTGATCCACCCTCAGTTCCCACATTCCTCTCTCTGGGTGCAAATGGCTCTCTTCATCACAAGATCATTGGAACTGGCCTGAATCATATCATTGTTGAAAAGAGTCACATCCATCAGAATTGATTACCATATAATCGTGTTGTTGCTGAGTCAATGATCTCCTGGTTCTGCTCATTTCATTTAGCATAAGTTCATATAAATCTCCCTAGCCCTCTCTGAAATCATCCTGCTGATCATTTTTAGAGAACAATAATATTCCATTACATTCATATACCACAACTTATCCAGCCATTCTCTAACTGATGGGCATCCACTGAATTTCCAGTTTCTTGCCACTACAAAAAGAACTGCCACAAATATTTTTGCACATGAGGGTACTTTTCCCTCCTGTAAGATCTCTTTGGGATATAAGCCTGGTAAAATACTGTTGGATCAAAGGGTATGCATATTCTGATAGCCCTTTGGGCATAGTTCCAAATTACTCTCCAGAACAGTTGTATCAGTTCACAACTCTATCACAATGTATTAGTATTCCAGTTTTCCCACATTCCCTCCAACATTTGTCATTATCTTTTCCTGTCATCTATGCCAATCTGAGAGGAAGGTAGTGGTATTTCAGAGTTATTTTAATTTGCATTTCCCTCATCAATAGTGATTTAGAGCACCTTTTATATGACTACAAATCGTTTCAATTTCTTCATCTGAAAATTGTCTATTCATATCCTTTGACCATTTATCATTTGGAGAATGATTTGAATTCTTATAAATTTGACTCAATTCTCTATATATTTTAGAAATGAGGCCTTACTCAGAACCCTTGAATATAAAAGTTTTTTCCCAGTTTATTGCTTCCTTTCTAATCTTGTCTTAATTAGTTTTGTTTGAACAAAAACTTTTAAATTTAATATAATCAAAATTATCTATTTTGCATTTAGTAATGAATTCCAGTTCTTTTTTGGCCATAAATGTCTTTCTTCCTTTGTTCTTCTAATTTGCTTGTAATATCACTCTTTATGTCTAAAGCATGAAGCCATTTCAAACTTATCTTGGTATAGGGTATTAGGTATGGGTCAATACCTAGTTTCTGCCATACTATTTTCTTTCTCTGTTTTGACCCCCCCACCCTTGTTTAGGTATCAGCACCATATCTGTGTCATAAAAGGAATTTGGTAGACTCCTTCTTTCTCTATTTTTTCAATCATTTCTACATTATAGGAATTAAATGTTTGGTAAAATTCACATGTAAATCCACCTGGCCCTGGAGATATTTTCTTAGAGAATTGATTAATAGTTTGTTCAATATCTTTTTTTTCTAAAATGGGACTGTTTAAGTAATTTATTTCCTCCTCTGATAATCTGGATAATCTATATTTTTGTAGTATTCATCCATTTCACTCAGATTATCAGATTGATTGGCATATAGTTGGACAAAATTGCACTTTATTATTACTCTAATTTCCTCTTCCTTTTTGATAGTAAGAATTTTATTTTCTTCTTCCTTTTTTCTGATCAAATTAACTAAAGGTTTATCTTTTTTTTTTTTACAAAATCAACTTGTTTGTTTATTAGTTCAATAGTTTTTTGTATTAATTTCCCTTTTATTTTAAAAATTTTAAATTTGGTATTTAATTGGGGGTTTTAATTTATTCTTTTTTAGCTTTTTTAGTTGCATGCCCCATTCATTGATTTTCTCTTTCTCTATTTTATGCAAGAAAGTATCCAGAGATATAAAGTTTCCACCAAGAATTGCTTTGGTTACATCCCATAAATTCTGATATGTTGTCTCATTGTTGTCATTCTCTCAGATGAAATTATTGATTGTGTCTATAATTTATTGTTACACTGACTCATTAATTAGGATTCAGTTATTCAGTTTCCAATTAATATTTGGTTTATTTCCCCCTGGCCCTTTATTACAGGTAATTTTTATTTCTTAATGATATGAAAAAGATGCATTTACTATTTCTGTCTTTCTGCATTTAATTTTGAGATTTTATACCCTAATGGATGGTCAGCTTTTGTGTAGGTTCCATGTAAGGCCTAGAAAATTATCTATTCCTTTATGTCTTTATTCTTTATTTTTCTTCAAAGGTCTATCATACCTAGCTTTTCTAAAATTCTATTTATTTAAACTTAATTTCTTTCTTATTTATTTTTTATTCTATTTATCCAGTTCTGAAAGAGCAAGGTTGAGATCCTTCACTAGTATAGTTTTTCTGTCTCATTTCTTTTGCAGCTTTCTTAACTTCTCCTCTAGGAATTTGGATGCTATATCACTTGGTGCATATATGTTTAGTATTGATATTACTTCATTATCTATGGTACCTTTTAGTAGGATGTAGTTTCTTCCTTATCACTTTTAATTAGTTATATTTTTGCTTTTGCTTTTTCTGAGATCAGGATCATTACCCCTGCTTTTTCTTTTCTTTTCTTTTTACTTCAGCTAAAGAATAATAGATTCTGCTCCAGCCTCGTACTTTTACTCTGAATGTATCACTATGCTTTAAATGTGTTTCTTGTAAACAACAAATTGTAGGATTCTGGCTTTTAATCCAGTCTGCTATCTGCTTCCATTTTATGAAAGAATTCATCCCATTCACATTCAGAGAATTAAAATGACTAACTGTATGTCCCACCATCTTATTTTCCCTAGGTTATACTTTCCATTTTCCTTTCCCTCTTTCCCTCTTCCCCATTGTTTTCCTTCTGACCATCACCTTCCTCAGCCATCTGCTTTTGTAGCTCCTCCAGCTTTTCTTATCCCCTTCCCCTTGTACTTCTATTCTCCCTTCTATTAGTCTGCCCCTTTTCTATCTCTTTTCCTCTCCTGTATTCCTATAGGCTAAGATGAGTTTCTCTATGAGACTAAATGTGTCTGGTATTCTTTTTTTGAGGCAAAGTCCATGATATTAATGTTTTCACAATGCTCATCCCCCCTTTCTTCTTTCCTTCAATTGTAATTGGTCTTTTTTGCCACTTGAGATGTAATTTACCTCATTTTACCCTCCCTTTCCTCTTTTTCCAGTACAATTCCTTTTCCACCACTAGTTTCTTTTTTTATATCATTACAGCAAAGCCAAATTATTCCTACACCCTCTAAGTATATCTCCTATTTCATTGAATGTCCATTTTTTTCCCAGAAAGATAATGCTTAATTTTGCTGGATAGTTGATACTTGACTGAAATCCAAGCTCCTTGGCCTTTTGAAATATCATATTCCAGGTCATTCAGTCCTTTAAAGTGGAAGCTGCTAAGTTTTGGGTAATCTGATATAAATATCAATATTTGAATTTTTTTCTGGTTGCTTGCAATATTTTCTTCTTGATCTGACAATTATGAAATTTAGCTGTGATATTCTTGAGTTTTCATTTTGGAATCTCTTTCAGGAAGAGATTGTTGAATTCTTTCAATGGCTATTTACCTTCTGGTTCTAAGATATCAGGGTGGTTTTCCTTGATGATTTTCTGAAAGATGTTATATAGGTTTTTTTTTTGTTTGTTTTTTTTTTTTCCCCTCAGGTTTTCAGGTAGTCCAAGAACTCTTTGATTGTCTCTCCTGGATCTATTTTCCTGATCAGTTGTTTTTCCAATAAAGTATTTTATGTTTTCTTCTGTTTTTCATTTTTTTTTGGCTTTGTTTGACTAATTCTTGACATCTCATTGAGTCATTTACTTCCATTTGTTCAATTCTAATTTTTGCTGAATTATTTTTTCATTTAGCTTTTTTTATCTCCTTTTGCATTTGGTCAATTGAACTTTCAAATGAGTAGTCTTGTTCATTGAATTTTTTTTTCCATTTCACAAATTCTGTTTTTCAAGGAGTTGTTTTCTTTTTCCATTCCATCAAATCTATTTTGTTAGGAGTTATATGCTTTTTCCATTTTGATAAATCAATTTTTAAAGGAATTTTCAGGTTGTTAGTTTCCTTTTCCAAACTCTCCTGCAAAATTCTCATTTCCTTTCCATATTTTTCTTCTAACTCTCTTATAAGATCCTTTTTGAATTTTTCCAAAAGAGCCTTGTGAGATGGAGACCAGCTCATATCATCACCCTTTGGGGCTTCATCTGGAGACATTTTGCCTATAGTATTCTCAAGTTTTGAGGTCTGTTCTTCCTTATCTTTATAAAAGCTATCTATGGTCATAGATCTTTTTGCTTTTTTGCTCATTTTTAAAAGTAGAAGTCTGCTTTTAGGGCAGCTTATTCCAAACTTCTATAGGCAAAAGTAGCTTCACACTGCCCTCTGGCTGGTGCTGCTGACTTCCTTTTGGTGCTGGGTGGGTGTGGCTAAGTCCTGCATTATTCTGGGGTTGCATTAAAGGCTCACTATTTCCATTTTTATGTTATGTTGGATATTTCACAGCTGATCTGTGGCTTCTGAATCAGGACAGAGTAGCCAATGCTGCTGTATTTTGGCTAAGAGCCTCCTGATACATTTCCCCTGGCACACTGGCTGCTATGCTGCCATGGGTCCCTTCACTGTGCCTGAGCTGGGCCTTTTCCTTTGACCTTGCCATTGAAACAAGCCTTTTCTGAAGTTTTTCCAAAATATCTTCTGCTGAAATTTGTTACATTCCAAATATTTGTGGATTCTGTCTCTCTAAAACCCATTCAGAGACTTGATCTGGTGTTGATCTGATGGAAGCCAGGAAAATCTCAAACAAAAAACTATTTACTCTACACCAACTTGGCTCTGCCTTAGCTAGTGAGTATTCTCAAGCACACAGGCAGAGGTCTATGAATGTATCTATTCAAAGTAGACATATAAAATTGAGCAGAGAAGAAGGTTCAAGCTGGCTTTGTAAAATCTGTTACTATACACAGAAGAATACAACCAGGATAAATTTGCTATCTCAGGACAAAATTGGGTATCCTCCATTCTGCTTGTTCTGGCTTTAAATCACTTGTCTTATACCTGGGCAGACAAGGTTTTGCAGGTATACACTGTTTTTCACAGCAGGGAATGATTCTGATTGCAACACAGGCAGAGGGCTAGTTCTTTGTGTAATCCCTCCTAGTACTAATACTTTGGAGAAAGTGGGGCATTGGACTGTGAAGTCAGCATTCTTATTCTGACACTTAAAAAATATACCATATGTAGCAGTGTTCTGAGATTTTTCTATGCTGACCAGAATGAGTATGTTGAAATGAAAGCTCATAGTGTCAAGGCTCTAAACCCATACTAGAATTTTATGAGTTCAAGTTGATCCTAATTTGATTATTTAGGCTTTTTCCAGTATATAGACCCAGGTACATTGTCCTTCTAAATCTTTTTGGTTAAATTTTATAGATTTATGAATCCTGATTGTACTCAGACTACTGTTGACTTCCTATATTAAAATCAACCTTTTCTTTGGGATATCAAAATCCTGTGGGGAAAAAAAGGAAGTTTGATGTGAGGACTTTAGTTGAAAAAAATTCAATTTATTTTTAGACTGGCATGACACTATCTATCCAATGCCAAAACACTGGACCATGTTTATATAAAAATTACTTGATTATTCATATGGTGCCTATATGACACCAAAGGAATCAGTTTGCCTGAATTGACTGGATAATTTAACATTATCTAAACAGAACAGATGCTAGGTATAAACAATCCAACTCTCATTGGATAGCATGTGAAAAAAGCAATTAAATTCATTTTATATTACTGTGGAAACTCAGTGCCAAAATTCTGGTTTAACTCTCTTCTAAAATAACAGGGGTTTTTAGGGCTTGAACTGTTTGTATATATTTTTGGGGCTAAAAAATCTCAGGAATTAATAGATTTTACCTAGTGCTTGAATTATTCCTTGGAGTTATTCTTGAGAGTCACAAGCTCATCTGTAGACTGAAGTAGGATACTCAAAGAAACCATTACAGGGGATTGTAGGGTCTGGTCAAGAACACTGAGTTTAAACCTGGGGATAGCTTCTATTGGAATTCAAACCATTCACTGATAATGGGAATGCTTTATTCAGTGCATTAAGAAAGGGATTATAGGAAGGAACCAGGAGGGAAGATAGAGGATGCTTAAGGTAAAGGAATATAGGAGGGAAATGAAAAATCTAGTAATATAAGATTTGCAGGTTCTTTACTAACTCAATTTGATATAAAGAGAATTTACTGGGCAACTATTATACAGAGTGTCCCTGAATTTGCTTTTAAATTAAAGCGTGAAGAGTATTTAAACAATTAAAACTTAAAATTACCACTAAATTTTTTTGAGAAGTCTGCATGATGGTAATGGTGAAGAGGAAGGAGAAGAAAAAGGAAGAGGAGGAAGGAGAAGAGAAAGGGAAAGAAGAAGGAAGGGAGAAGAAGGAGGATAGGTGGAGTATGGGAAGAATAAAGGGGATGAGGAAGAAAAGGGAGGGTAATGAGGAGGAAGGGAAGAAGAGGAAGAAGCGCGAATGAAGAAAGAAGAGGGAGAAGAAGGAAAAAGAAGAAAGGGAGAAGGACAGAAAGGAAGGAGGAAGAGCAAGAGGAGGAGAAGAAAAGAAGAGAAAGAAGAAGAAGAAGAAACAGTAGAAAAAAACAAGTCTTTTATTCCTTCCATGCTCTAGGCAACTCTGTAAGACTGTAAGTTGTAGACTTCTCTCAGTAACCAGGTACTCCGTAAAAAAAGTTGCAGAAGAATTTTGAATCTTCATCAGTTTTGTCACTAGCAATTCCCTGAACCAAGGAAATCATAGGTCCTTAAAAACAATTATAATACTAACTCATTTATATTGTACTTTTAAACTGGCAAAATCTTATATAATATACTCAGCAGTGGGCTATAAACAGCTGAAGAAAAAAAAGAATCACTATATGATGAAAATACTAAACAAGATCTTTATCTTATAACAAGAACAGAAGAAAGCAAGACAGGACATAATGAAATACCAAAATGAAAAGTGTACACTTTCTACTTAATAATGATATTTATAAACAGTATGAAAGTATGGTATGAGAGTTTAAAGAGCAGGATCTATTTTAGGTTGGAGTACTTGAAAAAGGCCATTGACGAAGAATGGATTTGAGTCTGCCGCAAGGAAGATATGAAATTTGAATGGATGTCTTATCTATGCCTAGCTTTCTCCTCAGTTCCCCATTATACCTTCCCTGTTTACTCCCTTCTGTGATATATTCTTCAGCCTTCCCAAGTTCAAAAAGAGAAATATAAGGGAAAGGGAATAAGAATTTATATACTATCTACCATGTATCCACCACAATTTCTAAATTACTAAATCAAAATCCTATATAACTCTGGGCTATGTACTATTGAAAAAGAATCAGTATATGAAGCAGACACTGAAACAAATGAGAAATATCACTGTTCTGTGAGCACACTGACAACTCAATTTTTGTGGGAAATTAAGACCACCAGAGATATCCATTGTATATCCTACTTTCCTTAAAAATAAATTAATAAAGCAATTGCACATGTTTATCCTGTGTTGGATTACATGATGTGTAGGGGAGGAAGGAGGTAGTGAGAGAGGGAAAAAAATTGGGAACACAAGGTTTTGAAAGGTTAATATTGAAAACTATCTTTGCATGTATTTTTAAAAATTAAAAAAAAACTATTATTAAAAAAAAGAGATAGATTGCTACATTTAGAGTTAAGAAGACCCTAGTTTGAATCATTCCTAAAACACATACTAGTTATGCAATCTTGAACAATCACTTCACCTCTTTCATTTTTAATGTCTTCATTTGGAAATTTATAATAATGTTACTATCTTACATTGTTGTGTTGAGGATCAAATGAGATAAAATATCTTAAATTTTTGGTGCATTTTAAAGCACTAGGTGAAATGAGGAAGAAGAGGAATATTAGAATGACAATGCTAAGGATGAGGAGGTGGAAGATGACAGAATTATTCTTTCATGTTTTTTGACAAAGAATGGCATGAAATGGGAAATTTTTCTAGCTTTGTATATAAAGAAGAAAATTCATTTGTTCATATTAATTATCTTGAAATTTAACTGTCAACAAGGGTTCTTATAATTTTACCTAGTGTCCTTAAAATATCTTCTTTTTCAGTCATTATGATCATATCTGCAACATCATGACACAATTTGGGGTTTTCTTGGCAAAGATACTAGGATGATTTGGCATTTTCCTCTCTGTATCATTTCATAGATAAATAACTGAGTCAAACAGTATTAACCAATTTGCTCAGAGTCACACAGGCCAACTTTGTACTCAGAAAAAGAAATCCACCTGACTTCAGGAATGACACTTTAACTACTATACCACCTAGCTACCCATAATATTTTCTTAAAATATTACAATTTATATTATTTTCTTGCTAATAATTAAAATAGTAACTAATATTTGTATGGTAATTTATCGTTTACATGCATTACATCAATTGGGTGAAAAGTGTTTTGTAGTTTAGTTCATATAGTTCATGATTATCTCTTGGCAGATAAATTCCCAAATATTTTATACTATCAAGAGTTATTTTGAATGGAATTTCTTTTTGTATCTCTTGCTGCTGAACTTTATTGGTAATATATAAAAATGCTGATGATTTATGTGGATTTATTTTGTAACCTGCAACTTTGCTAAAGTTGTGAATTGTTTCTAGTAGTTTTTGAGTTGAGTCTTTAGGGTTCTCTACGTATATCATCATGTCATCTGCAAAGAGTGATAATTTGGTTTCCTCATTACCTACTCTAATTCCTTTAATCTCTTTTTCTTCTCTTACTGCCAAAGCTAACATTTCTAAGACAATATTAAATAATAATGGTGACAGTGGGCAGCCTTGTTTCACTCCTGATCTTATTGGGAATGGTTGCATTACATCAATTGGGTCTGAAGGCATCACCTTCAATATCCAACTCCAAACCAGAGAGGATAGCATTTGAAAAAATGATTAGTTATCTATGATCCTAAGAACTCATCCACTTTTTTTCTATAACCAGTTCATAATTTCTATGTTAAAATATTAGATAACATTGACCAGCTTTTTCAACATTTCTCCCTTCCACTTTACTAGTATATGGAATAAAGGATAATAATAATGATTTAGTATTTTTCATCTAAGAAGTACTAAGAAAAACCTCCAATAAAAGTATTGTCAAGTAAAATAAAATAAATAAGTAAAAATGCAAGTAAATAAGTACTTAAACAAATAATTCTAGTGCCTGTAAATCCAATCTTCTTATTTCATAGATGAGAAAAAAGATCTTCTGTGGTGAAAGATCAGATTTGAATATATCTCTCAATTCTTAGTATAATACACTTTGCACTACCTACATAGTAATTGAGTCTGCTCTGGGAAACAATTCCAGGGTTCTTCATTATATTTTGGCAGGGCAGAACTAATTGATCAGAAAGGAATTTCTGACATGGATCCACAAAGAGTGAATGGGAATAGGGTTGGTGAGCACAGGCTGAAGGGGAATTCACCAGAGAGATGGAAAGAAGTTAGCTTGCAAGAACCATGCTGATATAAAAGCCATTTTCCCCTCAGGGAATGGGATTAATTAGATGGGACCTATGGAAAGATAAAAAGGAAAGTCAAACTAGTCACTGACTCTGGCTTTACCAGAAATCATTAAGTGACAGAAAGGGGCTGATGTTCTATCAATAGGGATGAAGAGGAAACAGAATAGAGGCTGGTAGCTGAGCTATGTTCCTCTGAAAGACTTCAGCCTTCTTTTCTGTTGGGATCACTTACCCAACACCACAGGGGTATTAGAACTTTTTTGCAGATAAAATGTTGCAGTAAATACTATACTGTAAATGTCAAATGAGCTGCTGAGGTCATAGATTAGCCAACTGCTTTTCTGAGAATGCTATTTTTTTTTGGAAGGATGGGGAATCTTCCTCTGGATATCAGGCTGAATACCCCTGTGGATAGGCTTTAATTTCAAACATTTTAAATCTGATGTATTATATAAGTACTCTGTCTCCTACTTCCACTTTACTGGACTATTGCTCTCTTGCATCTCTCTAAGCTTCTTTCCTCACTCCCAAACACTTGCTTACACTCCTAGGAAGGTCTAATTCCTCTGTAATGTTTTAGTTCCTAATATTGATCACTTAATTAGTGGCCTGCCTAAGAAGACATAGATACTAGGCAAAATTTTTCAAACTTTGTTGCAAAATTTGAATTCAGGTTCTCTGACTTCATTGTCAAAGTTTCACTATTCTTCAGTAACTATAGACCCTAATTTTCTTCATTATTTTTTCTTTTTTAACTTAGGGAAAAGCTTTTATAGTCCCCATCTTTCTTCTTGTTGGATTTGCTCCATTATTTCTGTCTTTAAATTTTTTTGCAGATCAGTTTTCTTGTTCAACAATTTAATTATCTTTTTCAATTTCATGTTATATTATAGGGATTAATATTATGTATGGCTATTAGTAAACATGTGACATATTCATATATTCATAAGCATGCATACATTCATAACCATGTATTTGAGAGAAAATAGGGATGCCAGGAACAAAAAATAGTGAAATAACTTACAAGACATAGATAAGAATCAGGAAGATGTGGATTTGTTTACTATCAGAGACAATGTTTGTGTTATCTTGAGTAACTGATGTACTAGAAGGATGAGGTGTGCCAATTGATTAAAAAAAATGTGCCTGATCTTTCAAGGCATTCTCAGATTCCTTATTAACTTCTCTGAGTTAAATTATTTTTCTTAACTTTGGTTAATGAGATTGCAAAAATAAGTTGCATGATAAGAATTAAATTAAGTTGTATGTGAAAAATATATAGCTGTCAATTATTATTATTACTTTACACTTTTGCCCAGAACTAGCCCTGATAACTCATATGGTTTCAGGCAAATCTGATATATCATCACAAACTAGCAAAAGATGGCTAATCTGTGGACTTGGACTTACAAAAAAAATTCAATAGATAGCTTCCAATATAATATAATTTCTGAGACTATGTAAGGCCTTCTTGCTCCATGAAAATAAATAAACTCCTTAGTCTCAAGGGTGACTAATGTTTTAAATACCTCTTGATAAGAAAAAAAAGCACTTTATCTTACAATTAGAAAAAAAAGAAACAATGCCAATTACTCTGAGAGATCACAGAGACTGATTTGAATTTACATTAATGTATAAATGACCAATATCAGATTCTCTCCCCAGAAGCAAGTCTTTATGAGGATGAGAAAAGAGCACTAGAAAATTGCTCTGTCTCCTGTCATAAAATTATAGATTTAGGGCCAGAGACTCAGGAAGGATAGATGACTTGTCAAAGGTCACACAAGTACTTTGGCAGACTCCAGATTTGACTATGACTTTCAGCCTGCTGTCCATGGTACTCTTATTAGAAGGAAGCAAAATTCAAATAGGCTACAGCCAGTAATCCCTGCCCTTTGGTGCTGCAGTTTGTCAAGTTCAGACTTGAATCTTGACCAATTATTCACATCTGATTATTAATTTATCCAAAACTCTCTTTGCTTTTGGTTACCATATCATTATCCTTATCATACTTTTGATTAATAAGCAAGCATCCTTTTCTTTGATTAGCAGCTCTTGGTACTTGGTAGAGAAAAAGGCTTCCCCACTGCCTTTTGCCCTTTGTTTATATACCATTCTCTACGTTCCTTCTCCCCACTTTCAACCTGCAGAGCAAATATAGGGGAAAAAGCAGATCATGTCCTGGCAAGTCCTTCCTCAAAAGATTTGATAATATAAATGAATGAAAGATATATGGGACAATATAGTCCTAGCCTCCCTAATCTGTGTGATACATAGCACAATTCAAAAGCCTTATTCTTTTTATTCTGGGAGTAGCTTTCTTGGGGGCAAAACCAGCTTTGCTTGTGGAGATTTTTTTCTTTTGTAATACTTTTTTGATTTTTCTTATCATTAATTTAACATCTTTAAATCTTAATATTTTTCAAAGGTCAAGAAAAATCATCTCCTAGTCACTCAGGCACCCCAGTCAGCTCTTGAATTTCTTACATGAAATAAGAGATAAGTTTAGCAGTCCAGTCAGTACAAACTGATTCTTTCATCATAAGATTTTCTTCTAAGGGTTCTAAGATTGAATGTAATGGAGCCTGTAACACATGTGTTTGCTGTCATGATGACCTCATGCTGCTACTTCACAGACACAGGAGTGTTTCGCTAGCTTCATTATCCTTCATCAGGCAGAGATTAGCTCCACACTATGTAATAAATTTAATATAATTAAAATATTATCAACAATATCAATAATCAATATAATTAATAGAATAATTGAATTTCATATTTAATGTTCATCTCAAGCCACATATCATTGAAGCACAGGCCAAAGTCATCCTTTGACCAGCTCTGTTTTAGACCTGGACCACTCCTTTTGGTGCCTTAAACAGTACAGTCAGTGGCTCACCATGATAGGTCAGGATTTAGTTTTGAATCTAGATTAACCTTATTCTTATTATAAGTCAGAATCCTCCCAAATTCTAATAGTTGAGCATCATCAGTCTCCCCTAGTATCAGAGAAGACAATCATGTGCCAGTATACTCTGCTTTCTTTCCCTTGATCCTGAATAGTTTGATAATTCCCAAAATTATCTTAGTAGTAGCTATTGACTCTTTGCTGCTGCCCCTTAATTATGCACAACCTCTAGCATGTTTCTATTAATGTCTGCTTCCCACTCCAGATACTTTATTGACTTCTGCATGGACTCAGCCTAACTTCTTTTTAGTTTACTACAAATTCAGGTTGTGATAAAAAACCAACAAATGACAAAAAAATCCTCATTACCAGGACAACCTTAGTCTCACAAATCTATAATTACACACTTTCAGTGACCTTCTTTTCTCCAATGTAATCAACAATAGTAACAGTGAAAAACTTTTTGATCTTTTTAGTTTTCCTCACTAGCTTCCACTCAACTAGAGCTTTAGAATTCAAGTCGATTGTTATAGGATTAAATTATGTCTTGTATTTATCTCATTACTTGATTTTCTTTCTATCTTCTGTGGTTATTTTCTGAAAATCTAAGTTGAACTTGCCATATACATCACTAACATAGTCCATTAAAACCTTACAATACTAATAAAGCTAAAAATTATATAGTACCTTGAGGCACCTAGTTGGCTCAGTGGAGAGAGTTCTGGGTCTGTGGTCTGGAAGACCTGAGTTCAAATATGGCATTAGATACGTACTAGCTGTGCAATCCTGAGGAAATCACTTAATCTCTGTCTTAATGTAATGGAGAAGGAAATGGCAAATCACTCCAGTATCTTTGCCAAGAAAACCTCATGGCTAATATGGTTCATTAAGTGAAAACATGTCAGACACAATTAACTTCATGATAACAAAATATACCATTTTAAAGTCTACAAAGAACTTCAAATCTATTTTCACATGTGATTTTCAAAATAACCCTATGAAGTAGGTGCTATTTTTGTTGCCATTTTATATCTAAGGAAAGTAAGACTGAGAGAAGTAGACTAATTTGTTCAGGGTCACACATTTACAGATAGTAAATCAAGGCAAGATCAAGACCCAAGTCTTCCCTACTCCATTATATGATTAATATATATCCATTCTATCATCTAGGTGCCTGTAATTCGAAGATTGCCAATATAAAAAAAAGATACTTATTATTAATCTTAACTATCTAGTGAATAGATTTTTCAAATAAAGAGAAGCTCATGGAATAAAAGGAAGATATATAGAAGAGACTAAAGGTGAAATAAGAGGATAGAATAAAACATAAGAAATTGTCATATCTATTTAGGAAATTCAACTTTTCATTGCTATAATAATAGCAATATGTAAAGTTCAAGTGAGGATATATTAGGATTGAGTGGGCAAATTTAATATATTATTGGCATTTTATTTATTTTAATTGTAGTAAGTTTATTTATTTTTAATACACATTGCTTTATGAATCATTCTGGGAGAGAAAAATCAGAGCAAAAAGAAAAAAACCATGGGAATGATAAAAAAAAAGTAGAAAAAAGAAGTGCACATAGCATATGCTGATTTACGTTCAGTATCCTTAGATCTTTTTCTGGATGTGGATGGCATAGTCTGTTCTCAAGAATGGTTTGATCATTTCACAACATTACCAACAATGCATTAGTGTTCCAGTTTTCCCACACCCTTTTCAACATTTATCATTATCTTTTCCTATCATTTTAGACAATCTGAGAGTTGTGAGGTGGTACCTCAGATTTCTTTTAATTTGCATTTCTCTAATCAATAGAGATTTAGAGTATTTTTTCATACAACTATAAATAACTTTAATTCCATCATATAAAAATTGTTTGTTTATATCCTTTGACCATTTATCAGTTGAGGAATGACTTGTATTCTTACAAATTTGACACAATTCTTTATGTACTTTAGAAATGAGACCTTTTCAGAAATATTGTCTTTAAAGATTTTTCCCCAGCTTTGTATTTTCTTTTAATCTTGTTTCTGCTGGTTTTTTACAAAACCATTCTAATTTAAGGTAATCAAAGTTGTCTATTTTGACATCCATAATGTTCTCTAGTTCTTCTTTAATCATAAATTCCTCCAGTCTCCAAATATCTGATAGGTAAATTATCCCTTGTTCTCCTAATTCTGTATGGTATTATCCTTTATGCCCATGATTTGGGCATCATTTTGACCTTATTTTGGTATGGAGTATGAGATATAGGTGTACACTGATTTTCTGACGTATTATTTTCCAATTTTCCTAGCAGTTTTTGTCAAATAGTGAGTTCTTATAACAGAAGGTGGAATTTGGGAATTTGGGAATTGTAGATTGCTATAAGCAGGAGGGGCAGAGGCAAGATGGCGGAGTGCAGACATGATTCTCTGTGATCTCCTTTGACCTTTTCTCAAACCAACAGCAGATTAAGCTTCTAAACTGGTTCTAGAGTCAAAGAGCCTCCAAATATTTGGAGCACAACACATTTTCAGCAAAAGTTACCTTGGAAGAGCTTTAGAGCAGGTCTGTTTCAGACAGGCAGGGGGTCGGGTGGTTTGCCGGGTCGGGCAGCAGCACGCAAGCCGGGGCAGAAAACTGGGGCTGGGACAGAGCGTGGCAGATTCTAAGCATCTGGGAAGTCCCTGGGAGACACTTGGGCCACTTTTCTCTGGTTGCGGCAGGTGCTTTGGTAGATCTTCTTTTAGTAAAAGGTAGATTGAAAAGCACTGAGAATAAGCGATCTAGCCCAGAAAGCCCAGCAACAGAAGTCAACTAGACTGAGGGCAAAGCAGCTGCCGCTCCTGTACTTTCAACAGACCTCAAGCATTAAAAAATGAGTAAGAAAAAGAAAAGAACTCTCATCATAGACAGCATTTATGAAGGAAAAAAAAGGGCATACCTCAAATCCTGAGGTTCTTAAAGGTAAAGAAGCCACAGAAGAAGCCACAAAGTGAAACAGGAGCTGGTCCCCATTTCACAAAGCTTTCCTGGAAGATTGCATAAAGAATCTTGAAAGAGAGTTAGAAGAAAAATGGGGAAATGAAGTGAGATCATTGCAAGAAGAATATAATGCCTTACAAAAGAGATATGACAAAGACACCAATCCATTGAAAAACAAAATTGGTGAAATGGAAAAAGACTGCAATGAACAAAAAATTTCAATTGGCCAGTTACAAAAGGAGCTAAAAAAGGTAACTGAAGAAAATAATACATTAAAAATTAGAATTGAACAAATGGAGGTGGATGACTCAATAAGACTTCAAGACTCAGTCAAACAAAAACAATAAAATGAAAAAATAGAAGAAAATATGAAATATCTCTTAGGAAAAACAACTGTCTTGGAAAACAGATCTAGGAGAGACAATCTAAGGATTATTGGACTCCCTGAAAGCCATGATGAAAGAAAGAACCTAGATGCTATCTTCCAGGAAATCATGATAGGTATGGCACTAAATAAGTAAATTAGTTTGGGTAGTATCGTCATTTTTATTATATTCGCTCGGCCTGCCCATGAGCACTTAAATGTTTTTTTCAAATTGACTAGGTATGATTTTATTTGTGTGGCAAGTGTTTTGTAGTTTAGTTCATATAGTTCCTGACTTTTCCTTAGCAGATAGATTCCCAAATATTTTATCCTATCAATAGTTATTTTGAATGGAATTTCTTTTTATATCTCTTGCTGCAGAACTTTGTTGGTAATATATAAAAATACTGATGATTTATGTGGATTTATTTTGAACCAGGAAATCATGAAAGAAAACTGCCCTGATGTTTTAGAATCAGAAAGCAAAATCACCATTGGGAGAATTCACCAATCATATCCTGAAAGAGACCCACAAATTGAATCCCCAAGGAATGTTCTGGCTAAATTTAAGGACTATCACATCAAGGAAAAGATATTGCAAGCAGCTAGAAAGAAACAATTAAAATACTGAGGAACTGTAATGAGAATCACCCAAGATCTCTCAGCTTCCACATTAAAGGATCGAAGGGAAAGGCAAAGAAACTTGGATTAAACCCAAGAATAAGTTATCCAGCTAGAATGAGCATTATCTTCCAAGGAAGAAGTTGGACATTCAATGATATAGGTGAATTTCACCTATTTCTAATGAAAAGACCAGATCTGAACAAAAATTTTAACCTCAAAACACAGAACTCAAGAGAAGCATAAAAAGGTAAAAAGGAAAGAACTCTTGAGAACTATATTTCTACTATGGGTATACTTAAAGAATGGGGGTATAATTAGATTTTACTTTGGTAAAATGAAAAAGAAACTAGAGGTTGAAAGGATATCATATTGGAAAAAGGGGAGAAAGGAGATAAAATAATGTTTTAAAAAGGAGGTAAAAATAAGATAAAATCTCATGAAGAGGCAAAGAAAATATAATATAATTGAGGGAAAGAAGGAAGGGGATGAGCATTGTGTGAATCTTACTCTCATCAGATTGGGCTCTAAAAGAGTATGTCAGACATATTTGGTATTACAAAAAAACTTGTCCCCATTTATAGTGAAATAGGAGGGAAAGGAGGAAAAGAAAGGGAAAGATTAATAGATGGGAAAATAGAAGAATTAGGGGAAAATTGTGAAAAAGGGGGAGAAGTTCAAAAGGGGGAAGGATAGTTTGAGGGAGGCGGTTATCAAAAACAAAATACTGGGGGGAAGAGAAAGGAGAAAGGGGAAAGGAAAGAGAAAAACATAACTTTGGGTAAATAAGATGGCAGGAAATATAGATTTAGTAATTGTAACTGTGAATGTGAATGGAATGAATATTCCCATAAAACCGAAGAGGATAGTAGATTGGATTAAAAGCCAGAATCCTACACTATGTTGTTTACAAGAAACACATCTAAAACATAGAGATCCATACATAGTGAAGGCAAAGGTCTGGAGCAGAATCTATTATGTTTCAGGTGAACAAAAAAAACAAGGGGATTTTACTCTGATCTGAGAAAAAGTAAAAGCAAAGATTGATCTAATTAAAAGAGATAAGGAAGGAAAGTATATTTTATTAAAGGGTACCATAGATAATGAAGCATTATCAATACTAAACATATATGTACCAAGTGGTATAGCATGCAAATTGTAGAGGAGATGTTAAGAGAGATGCAAGAAGAAATAGACAGAAAAACTATACTAATGAGGGATCTAAACCTTGCTCTCTCAGAATTAGATAAATCAAACCACAAAATAAATAAAAAGAAGTTATTGCAGTAAATAAAATGTTACAAAAGTTAGGTATGATTCTGGAGAGCAATTTGGAACTATGCTCAAAAAGTTATCAAACTGTGCATATCATTTGACCCAGCAGTGTTTCTACTGGGCCTATATCCCAAAGAGATTTTTAAAAAGGGAAAGGGACCCACATGTGCAAAAATGTTTGTGGCAGCCCTTTTTGTAGTGGCAAGAAACTGGAAATTGAAAGGATGCCCATCAATTGGAGAATGGCGGAATAAATTATGGTATATGAATGTTATGGAATATTATTGTTCTGAAAGAAACAACCAACAGGAGGATTTCAGAGAGTCCTGGAGAGACTTGCATGAACTGATGCTGAGTGAAATCAGCAGAACCAGGAGAACATTATACACAGCAACAAGTCTATACGATGATCAATTTTGATGGACACGGTTCTCTTCAACAATGATGTGATTCAAACCAGTTCCTATTGTTCAGCGATGAAGATAGTCATATACATCCAGAGAGAGGCCTGTGGGAACTGAGTGTGAACCACAACACAGCATTTTAACACTTTCTGTGAATATTTCCATGCATTTTGTTTTCCTTCTTAGGTTGTTTTTTTCCTCTTCTCTTTCTAGATCTGATGTTTCTTGTGCAGTAAGATAACTGTATAGATATGTATTCATGTATTGTATTTGTCATATAATTTATCCTATTTAGCATGTATTAGATTACCTGTCATCTAGGGGTGGAGGGTGGGGGGAAGGAGGGGAAAAGCTTGGGAAAAAAAAGTTTTTGCAAAGGTCAATGTAGAAAAATCACTCATATGTTTTGTAAATAAAAAGCTTTATAAAAAAAAGTTAGGTATGATAGATCTTTGGAGAATATTGAATGGAGACAGAAGGGAGTTTACTTTTTTCTCAGTGGTTCATGGAACTTATGCAAAAATTGACCATGCATTAAGGCATAAAAACCTCAAAATCAAATGTAGAAAGGCAGAAATAGTAAATGCATCCTTTTCATATCATGATGCAATAAAAATTGCATGTAATATAAGGCCAGGAGAAAAGAGACCAAAAGTTAATTGGAAATTAAATAATCTAAAACTAAAGAATGAATGGGTGAAAGAGCAAATCATAGACACAATCAATAATTTCCATTCAGGAGAAAGACAATAATGAGACAACATACCAAAAGTTGTGGGATACAGCCCAAGTGTGTATACGGGGTGATTTTATATGTCTAGATACTTTTTTGCATAAAATAGAGAAAGAAAAGATCGGTGAGTTGGGCTTACACTTTAAAAAACTAGAAAAAGAGCAAATTAAAAACCCTCAGTTAAATACCAAATTGGAAATTCTGTAAATAAAAGGGGAGATTAATAAAATTGAAAATAAGGAAACTATTGAATTAATAAATAAAACTGAGTTGGTTTTATTTAAAAAAACAACAAGAAAAGAGATAAGCCTTTAGTTAATTTGATTAGAAAAAGGAAAGAGGAAAATGAAATTGTTAATCTCAAAAATGATAAGGGAGAACTTTCCTCCAATGAAGAGGAAATTAGAGCAATAATTAGAAGTTACTTTGCCCAACTTTATGCCAATAAATTTGATAATCTAAATGAAATGGAGGAATACCTACAAAAATATAGATTGCCTAGGTTAACAGAAGAGGAAATACATTATTTAAATAGCCCCATTTTGGAAAAAGAAATAGAACAAGCTATTAATCAACTCCCTAAGAAAAAATCTCCAGGGCCAGATGGATTTACATGTGAATTCTACAAAACATTCAAAGAACAATTAATCCCAATACTATATAAACTATTTGAAAAAATAGGGAAAGAAGTTGTACTACCAAATTCCTTTTATGATACAGATGTGGTGCTGATACCTAAACCAGGTAGGGTAAAAACAGAGGAAGGAAACTATAGACCATTGTCCCTATTAAATATTCATACACAAATCTTAAATAAGATATTAGCAATGAGATTACAGAAAGTCATCCCCTGGATAATACACCATGACCAAGTAGAATCTATACCAGGAATGCAGGGCTGGTTCAATATTAGGAAAACTATTAGCATAATCAATTATATTAATAAACAAACTAACAATAATCATGTGATTATCTCAATAGATGCAGAAAAAGCATTTGATAAAATCTAACACCCATTCCCATTAAAAACACTAGAGAGTATAGGAATAAATGGGTTTTTCCTTAAAATGATCAGTAGCATCTATTTAAAACTATCTACAAGCACCATATGTAATGGGGACATACTAGAACTATTCCCAATAAGATCAGGAGTGAAACAAGGCTGCCCTCTGTCACCATTACTATTTCATAATGTGTTAGAAATGTTAGCTTTGACAGTAAGAGAAGAAAAAGTGATTAAAGGAATTAGAGTAGGTCATGACGAAACCAAATTATTTATTTAATAGAGTAGTCGATCAGTGGAATAGGATACAATAACAGGACAAACTAGGCAATAACTATAGCAATCTATTGTTTGATAAACCCCAAAACCCCAGCTTTTGGAATAAGTACACACTAATCAACAAAAACTGCTGGGAAAATTGGAAACTAGCAAAGAAGAAATTAGGGCTTGACCCGCACCTAACACCACATACCAAGATAAAATCTAAATGGGTTCATGATTTAGACATAAATAGTGATATTGTAAGCAAATTAGGGGAACATAGGATAGTTTACCTCTCAGACCTGTGGAAATGGAATAAATTTATGTCCAAAGAAGATCTGGAACTCTTAACTGAATACCAGATGGATAATTTTGATTATATTAAGATAAAAAGTTTTTGTACAAACAAAACTAATGTGGACAAGATTAGGAGGGAAGCAATAAATTGAGAAATCATCTTTACATTTATGGGTTCTGATAAAGGCCTCATTTCTAAAATATATAGAGAATTGTCTCATTTTTCAAGAATTTAAGCCACTCTCCAAACGATAAATGGGCAAAGGATATGAACAGACAATTTTCAGAGGATGAAATTAAAACTATTTATAGTCATATGAAAAGGTGCTCCAAATCACTATCAATCAGAGAAATATAAATTAAGACAACTCTGAGATACCACTACATACCTGTCAGATGTGCTAAGATGACAGGAAAAGATAATGACGAATGTTGAAGTGGATGTGGGAAAACTGGGATACTCATATATTGTTGGTAGAACTGTGAACAGATCCAACTATTCTGAAGAGCAATTTGGAACTATGCTCAAAAAGTTATCCAACTGTGCCTACCCTTTGACCCAGCAGTGTTTCTATTGGGCCTTTATCCCAAAGAGATCTTGAGGTAGGGAAAAGCAACCACATGTGCAAAAATGTTTGTGGCAGCCCTTTTTGTAGTGTCTAGAAACTGAAAACTGAATGGATGCCCATCAATTGGAGAATGGCTGAATAAATTATGGTATACGAATGTTATGGAATATTATTGTTCTGTAAGAAACCACCAGTAGGATGATTTCAGAGATGCTTGGAGAGACTTGCATGAACTGATGCTGAGTGAAATGAGCAGAACCAGGAGATCATTATACATGGCAACAACAATACTATATGATGATCACTTCTGATGGACATGGCTCTCTTCATGCAGTAGTGTACATGAGAGGTTGTTATTTGTACCTTCATTCTCAAAGAAGACCATGACAGTAGGGCAGTGACGTCATGACATGCAAGTGACTTGAATTTAAGTAAGGGAGGGCTGTGCAAAATCACTAGTTTCACTTTGCCATCCAGCACAATCGGGGTCTAGTGGCAAAATATAGAACAAGATGACTGGAGATGGCCTTAGATGAAATGGGAGACCTTTGTCTTTTTAAGCTAAGGTTTCCAACAGGTCTCACTTTGATTGAAGCTGTGCTCATTCAGTGATTAAGACTGGGTAGTTAATGCAAAAAATCTCCTCTTTTAGTCCAAAAAAAAACTAACTAAATAAATGAATGGATGAGAACTTATTAAAGAGAAAATACAATTAGAATTTACTTCAGTGGTCAGTTTGTCCATTTCCTCCATTTTTCAGAAGAGGAAACAAAGGTCCCCAAAAGTTAAATAATTTGCCTATGGTCTCATTATTTGTAATTGTTAAAAGTGTATTTAAACCCCGGCCTTTTGACTCCAGAGCCAGGAGAGAGACTACAACTTCTTCTCTCCAATTCCCTAATGCTATACAAAAAGAGAATAACTTCATCATGAAGCCTGAATGATATAATAATAAAAAAATAAAATTACAATAAAATAATAAAAAATAATTTTTCAGAAGAAGGAACCATTAGTAAAACATCAGACAATAGGAAAAGGTGAGAAGATTGCTTTCTCTAGATCTCCTTAAAAATAAGGTAAGATTTTCTCCTGCCTAGGCCAATATAACCATGATCTTTTTCCAAATTAAGATAGACTTCTTGACTTCTTCAGTTGGAGCTAGTAAGGGAATATTGAAATATATACATAT
>JAJPUD010009442.1:0-36272 GCA_023553655.1 Myrmecobius fasciatus
GGGTTCTGATAAAGATCTCATCTCTAAAATATATAGAGAATTGTCTCATATTTATAAAAATTCAAGCCATTCTCCAATCAATAAATGGTCAAAGGATATGAACAGACAATTTTCAGAGGATGAAATTAAAACTATTTATAGTCATATGAAAAGGTGCTCCAAATCACTATTGATCAGAGAAATGCAAATCAAGACAACCCTGAGGTACCACTTCACACCTGTCAGATTGGCTAAAATGACAGGAAAAGTTAATGATGAATGTTGGAGGGGATGTGGGAGGGCTGGGCCACTGATGAATTGTTTGTGGAGCTGTGAACGGATACAGCCATTCTGGAGAACAATTTGGAGCTATGCTCAAAAAGTAATCAAACTGTGCATACCCTTTGACCCAGCAGCATTTCTATTGGGCTTATATCCCAAATAAATCGTAAAGGAAGGAAAAGGCCCCACATGTGCAAGAATGTTTGTGGCAGCCCTTTTTGTAGTGTCTAGAAACTGGAAATTGAATAGATGCCCTTCAATTGGAGAATGGCTGAATAAATTATGGTATATGAATATTATGGAATATTATTGTTCTGTAAGAAATGACCAGCAAGATGATTTCCGAGAGGCCTGGAGAGAGTTACATGAACTGATGCTGAGTGAAATGAGCAGAACCAAGAGATCATTATACACGGCAACAACAGTACTATATGACGATCAATTCTGATGGACATGGCTCTCTTCAACAATGAAATGTTTCAAACCACCTCCAACTGTTCACTGAAGAAAGCCATTTACACCCAAAGAGAGGGATGTGAAATGTGGACCACAACATAACATTCTCATACTCCTTGATTGATGTTTGCTTACATTGTGTTTCCTTTATCTGATATATCGTTTGTGTAGATAAGATTTTTCTTGCACAACAATGATAAGTTTGGGAATATGTATACATATATTCGATTTGCCAATATTTTAACATAATTAACATGTAGTGGATATCCTGCCATCTAGGGGAGGGGTGGGGAGTTGGGGGGAAAATTTGTAACAGAAAGCTATGTAAGGGTTATTGTTGAAGAATTACCCACACATATGTTATGCAAATAAAATTTGAAAATTAAATAAATAAATAAAAAATAAAATAAAATGAATTAAAAAAATAAAAAAAAGAAATCATCTAGTGTTGCCCGACATATTTTATGAAGAAATCAAAAGTAAATTTTATAAATGAATTTTCTAAGGTCACAAAACTAGCTGTCCAGGATAATTAATAAAACAACAACTTCAATGAGCATTTATCACACAGAAACTACAGTTAATCTCTAAGCTATTTTGCATTCTTTTAGCAGAATGAGAGCAATAAATGTTCTCAAAATGTGATTTTTATTGAATAAATATTGCTAGGTGTGAATGAATACAGTTAGTGCATCCTCTGAAGTGGTCCATATATTTCAGTTTGTATATTTCCTTTAGATTAAAATCAATTATATTTCACATAATTATAAATTGTTAATAAGTATAAAGTATAAATAATGCACATCTGGATATATGAGACCAATTCATGACTTGTTACTCTCACTATTCAGGACCTATATGTGTTCATTCAAAAATATTCACTGAGTATACAAATTGTCATGCTAAGTTACTGGTATATTTTTAGAAATCAATCCCAAGTTATAAATACTTTAAATTACTTTTGCAGAAGATCACTAAGGTAGAAAGCATCAGAATTAAGTCACCTAAATAACTTTTCAATATTATAATGCTATATTTGGAGTATAACATTTCCAGAAGAAGATACCTTGGAAGAACTTCAGAACAGGTCTGTTTCAAACAGGCAGGGGGACAGTCAGTGAAGCCTAGACCACACAACAGGGACACTGGGAGAAGGAGCTGGGGCAGAGAATCAGAGCAATGCTTCTTCCATGTACCTGTGAATCTTTTGTGACCCTCTTAGGCTACTCTGTCCTGGATGCAAGCAGGTGGTTTGACAGATTTGCTACAAAAGGCAAATTTTAAACACTAAGCCATGGAAAAATGGTCAGCAGAACTGCCCTAAAGCAAATTAAAGCAGATATCTCCTTTTTTAAAGAGCAGACTAAAAGCCTTAAAATGAGCAAAAAAACAAAAAGAGGGGCAGCTAGATGGCGCAGTGGATAGAGCACCAGCCCTGAAGTCAGGAGGACCTGATTTCAAATCTGGTCTCAGACACTTAACATTCCCTAGCTGTGTGACCCTGGGCAAGTCACTTAACCTCAATTGCCTCAGGAAAAAAAAAAAAAAGAACTCTTACCTTGAGCAGCTTTTATAGAGAGAAAAGAGCAGACCTCAAATCCTAAAGTTTCTAAATGCAAATCAATTCCAGATGAAGTCCCAAAGGGATTTAAGAGTCAGTCCCCATTTCACAAGGCTTTCTTGGAAGATTGCATAAAGGAGCTTAAAAGAGAGTTAGAGGAAAAATGGGGAAAGGAAATGAGAGTTTTGAAAGAATGGATGAGAGAAGCATATAAGTCCCTTCAAAACAGAGTTGATGAAATGGAAAAAGATATAATGCCTTACAAAATAGGCATGAAAAAGATAGCAATTAATTGAAAAACTAAATTTACAAAATGGAAAATAATTCAATGAACAAATGAATGAACAAAACAATTCAATTGACCAAATTAAAAAAAAAAACAAAACCTAATAAAAGTAACTGAAGAAAATAATATGCTAAAAATTAGAAGTGAATAAATTGAAGTGAATGAATCAATAAAACTTCAAGAATCAGTCAAACAAAAACAAAAAATGGAAAATAGAAGAAAATATGAAATATCTCCAAGGAAAAGCAACTGACTTGGAAAATATATCTAAGAGAGACAATCTAAGGATTATTGGACTTCCTGAAAGCCATGATGAAAAAAAGAACCCAGACACTATCTTACAGGAAATCATGAAAAAAATTGCCTTGATGTTTTAGAATCAGAAGGTAAAGTAGCCATTGAAAGAATTCTCTGATCACCTCCTGAAAGAGACCAAAAATTAAATCCCCTAGGAATATTGTGGCTAAATGTCATGACTATTACACACACACACACACACACACACACACACACACACACACAAGATATTTCAAGCAGCTAGAAAAAAAACAATTCAAATACCAAGGAAATATAATTAGAATCACCCAGGATCTGTCACCTTCCAAATTAAAGGATTGAAGGTGTCTGGAATCAGATATCCTGAAAGGCAAAGGAACTTGCATTAGAGCCAAAAAATAAGCTATCCAGCTATGAGCATTATCTTTCAGGGAAGAAGATGGACATTTAATGATAGGATTATTGAATTTCCTGAAAACTATGATGAAAAAAAAGTACCTATACACCATCTTACAGGAAATCATAAAAGAAAACTTCCCTGATGTTTTAGAATCAGAAGGTAAAATAGCCATTGAAAGAATTCACCAATCATCTCCTGAAAGAGACATCAAAATTAAATCCCCAAAGAATATCGTGGCTAAACTTCAGAACTATGGCACCAAGCTAAAGATATTGCAAGCAGACAGAAAGAAACAATTCAAACACTAAGTTGCCACAATTAGGATCATTCAAGGTCTATTAGCTTCCACCTTAAAGGTGGAAGGGCCTGAAATATGATATTCTGAAGGGCAAAAGGAACTTGGATTACATCCAAGAATAAGCTATCCAACTAAAATGAGCATTTTCTTTCAGGGAAGAAGATGGGCATTTAATGATATAGGTTAATTTCACCTAATTTTTATGAAAAGACCAGATCTGACCAAAACATTTGACCTCCAAACACAGAACTCAAGAGAAACATAAAAAGATTAAAAGGAAAGAACTCTTGAGAACCGTAATTTCTATTATGGGTATACTTAGAGAATAGGGTTATAATTTGATTTTACTTTGATGATATGAAAAAAGAAACTAGATTTAGAAGGGTGATCATACTAGAAAAAGAGGGAAAAGGAGGTAAAATAAGGACAAAAGGAGGTTAAAAATAAGGTAAAATATCATGAAGAGGCAAAGAATCCCTAATATAAATGAGGGAAAGAAGGGAAGGGGATGAATAATGTGTGAATGTTACTCTCATCAGATTGGGCTCTAAATGATAATATCAGAAACAATCAATTTCACAAAGAAACTTTTCCCTCCTAATATGAAAGTGGGGGGAGGAGGAAAAGAAAGGGAAAGACTAACAGAAGGGAAAGTAGAATAATTAGGGGAAAGTTATAAAAAGGGGGTGAGGCTCTAAAAGGGAGAGGATTATTTGAGGGAGGTGGTCATTAAAAACAAATTATTGGGGAGGGGGACAGCAGATAGGGGAAAGGAAAGAGAAAAACATAACTTTGGGTAAATAAGATGGCAGGAAACACAGAATTAGTTATTTTAACTGATTGTGAATGGGATGAACTCTCCCATAAAACAGAAAGCAGATAGCACACTGGATTAAAAGCCAGAATCCTACAATATGTTGTTTACAAGAAACACATCTAAAGCATAGAGATACATACAGATTAACGGTAAAGGGCTGGAGTAGAATCGATTATTAGAATCATTAGAATCGTTAAAAAAAAAAAAAAAAAAAACAGGGGTAGCAATCCTGATCTCAGATTATGTAAAATCAACAATAGATCTAATTAAAAGAGATAAAAAAGGAAACTATATTTTACTAAAGGGTACCATAGATAATGAAGCAATATTAATACTAAACATATGTGTACCAAGTGGTATAGCATCCAAATTCCTACAGAAGTTCAGAGAGATGCAAGAAGAAATAGCTAGCAAAGCTATAATAGTGGGGGCTGTCAACCTTGCTCTCTCAGAAGTAGATAAACCACAAAATAAATAAGAAAGAAGTGAAGGAGGTAAACAAAATGTTAGAAGTGTTAGGTATGATAGATCTTTGGAGAAAATTGAATGGAGACAGAAAGGAATTTAAAATTGTTAGTCTCAAAAATGAAAAGGGAGAACTTTCTGTCAATGAAGAGAAAATTAGAGCAATAATTAGGAATTACTTTGCCCAAGTAAATGACAATAAATTTGATAATCTACATGAAATGTAGGAATGTCAAAAAATATAGATTGTCCAGGATAATTGAAGAGAAAATAAAGTATTTAAATAGTTCCATTTTAGAAAAATAATTAGAACAGGTTATTAATCAGTTCCCTAAGAAAAAAAAATTTCCAGGACCAGATGGATTTACATGTGAATTCTACCAAACATTTAAATAAAAATTAATTGCAATATTATATAAGCTATTTGAAAAAATAGGAAAAGAAGCAGTCCTACTAAATTACTTTTATGCCATAGACATGGTGCTGATAGCTAAACCAGGTAGCGTGAAAACAGAAAAAGAAAATTATAAACCAATTTCTTTAATGAATATTGATGCAAAAATCTTTAATAAAATATTAGCAATGAGATGACAGAAAATCATCCCCAGAATAATGCACTATGACCAAGTAGGATTTATACCAGGAATGAAGGGCTGGTTCAATATTAGGAAAACTATTAGCATAATTGACTATATCAATAAGCAAACTAATAAAAATCATACGATTATCTGAAGAGATGCAGAAAAAGCATTTGATAAAATCCAACACCCATTTCCATTAAAAACACTTGAGAGCATAAAAATAAATGGACTTTTTCTTAAAATGATCAGTGGCATCTATTCAAAACCATCAACAAGCATCATTTGTAATGGGCACAATTTAGAACCATTCCCAATAAGATCAGGAGTGAAACAAGGTTGCCCATTATCACCATTACTATGCAATATTGTATTAGAAATGTTAGTTTGGGCAATAAGAGAAGAAAAAGAGATTGAAATAATTAGAGTAGGTAATGAGGAAACCAAATTATAATTCTTTGTAGATGATATGATGGTATACTTAAGAACACCCCAGAGAATCAATTAAAAAACTATGCAAAACAATTCACAACTTTAGCACAGTTGCAGGATACAAAATGAATTCACATAATCATTAGCATTTTTATCTATTACCAACAAAGTCCAGCAGCAAGAGATACAAAAATAATTCATTGAAAATAACTATGGATTATATAAAATATTTGGGAATCTATCTGCCAAGGGAAAGTAAGGAACTATATGAACACAAATACAAAAGACCTTCCACACAAATAAAATCAGACTGAATCAGCTAGAAAAATATCAAATGCTCATGGGTAGGCCAAATGAATATAATAAAATGACAATACTACCTAAATTGATCTACTTATTTAGTGGCATACCAATCAAACTCCTAGGAAATTCTTTTAGAAAAAATAACAAAGTTCATCAGGAAGAGCAAAAGATCAAGAATGTCAAGGGAATTAATAAAAAAGAAATGCCAATGAAGGTGACCTAGTTGTGCCAAACCCAAAACTATTTTATAAAGCAGAGGTCAGCAAAATCATTTGGTATTGGCTAAGAAATAGAGTAGTTGATCAGTGGAATAGGTTAGGATCTCAGGATAAAATAGGCAATAACTATAGCAATCTGGTGTTTGACAAGCCCAAAGACCCCAAGTTTTAAGATAAGAACTCACTATTTAACGAAAATCTGGTGGGAAAATTGGAAACTAGTATTGAAGAAACTAGATATTGACCCACACTTAATACCACATAACAAGATAAGGTCAAATGGGTTCATGATTTAGATATAAAGAGTGATATTATTAACAAATTATAAGAACATAGGATAGTTTACCTCTGAGATCTATGGAAAAGGAAAAAAAATTGTGTCCAAAGAAGAACTGGAACTCATAATTGAACACTAAATAGATAATTTAATTATATTAAATTTTAAAAAATTAATATATTTTCATTTCATATTTTAAAATATATGTACATATATATTTATAAATATAAATTTGTAATTTTAATGTATTAAGTTAAAATGTTTGTACAAATAGAACTAATGCAGACATGAATAGAAGGGAAGAAATAAATTGAGAAAACATTTTTACCTTTAAGGTTTCTGATAAAAAACCTCATTTCTACAATACATAAATAATTGACTCAACTCTATAAGAATTCAAACTGTTCTTCAATTGATAAATGGTGAAAGGATTGGAATACACAATTTTCATATGAAGAAATTAAAACCATTTCTAATCATATGAAAGGTGCTCTAAATAACTATTGATCAGAGAAATGCAAATTAAGACAACTCTGAGATACAACTACATACCTCTCAGATTGGCTAAGATGATAGGAAAACATAATGACTAACGTAGAAGGGATGTGGGAAAACTGGGATACTAATATATTGCTGATGGAACTGTGAATGGATCCAGCCATTCTGGAGAGCAATTTGGATCTATGCTCAAAAAGTAATCAAACTGTGCATGCCCTTTGATCCAGCCATGTTTCTATTGGACCTATATCCTAAAAAGATCGTAAAGGAAGGAAAGGGACCCACATGTGCAAAAATGTTTGTGGTAGCCCTTTTTGTAGTGGCAAGACACTGGAAACTGAGTGGATGATCATCAATTAGAGAATGGCTGAAAAAATTACGGTATATAAATATTATGGAATATTATTGTTCTATAAGAAATAATCAGGAGGATGATTTTAGAGAGGCCTGATGCTAAGTGAAATGTGCAGAACCAGGAGATCATTGTACATGGTTACATCAATATTATACAATAATCAATTCTGATGGATGTGGCTCTTCTCCACAATGAGATGATTCAGGCCAGTTCCAATAATCTTGTGAGTAAGAGAGCCATCTACACCCAGATAAGGGACTGTGGGAACTGAATGAGGATCACAACATAAAATTCTGACCCTTCTTCTTGTAGTTCTCTTGCATTTTGTTTTCTTACTCATTTTCTTTCCTTTTTCATCTGTTTTTTATTATGTAGCAAGAGAATTGTATAAATGTTTACACATATTGGATTTAACATTCATTTTAATATGTATAACATATATTGGATTTCTTGCCTAGGGGAGGGTGTGGGATGGAAAGAGAGGAAAATCTGAAACACAAGGCTATGCAAGGGTCAATGTTGAAAAATTATCTGTGCATATGTTTTGAAAATAAAAACTTTAAAAAACAATCTTTCTAATTATAAGATAATTTTAAATTCACTGTTAGGAAATGGCACTCTTGGTGGATGTCAAAATTCCTTGCTAATCATGAGAATTCTATATAACTCATATTTAAAATTTGTTTAAGCACAATGATATCTCCTCCAGAATTGATCATTTTAATGCTATATACCTTTCAATTTTTAAAGTAATAGTTATTCTTCTTGCCATTCTTCCTAAAAGAGATTGATTTAAGAAGCTCTGAATGGCAGATCAACTTTATTGTATGTCCCTACACCAGCCCTGCCAATCTATATCTTGTATGTTTGTCTGTCTTCATCTCTTTTACAGTGCTTCCCCTTTTGTATATAGTCTGCCTATCTTTCTATCTGTATATATTTCAATATCTCCTTCAAATAGCTGTTTTTAGTATGTGTTTACTGCCTGGATCTTAATTATGACCCTTATTCCTCACCTCTTATTATAATCACTTTCTTATTTTGCCCTAACTAGCTTGTTTGGCTCTCTATTCTTGGGTATTTACAATGACAACATATAGAAAGATAATTATCTAGTAGAAATTTCTTAAAAAGAGGAAATAGAGAAAAAACTTTAATCTGTTTAATAAATTGAATATACTTTGTTCAATACTATATTTCTTCCTTTATTTTGCGCTATATTTTTCCTTTCCTTTCTTCACTTTTATTCAAGAATAATTGGCAAGATTTTGAATAAATTTATATGTTGCACTATACCATGCACTTTTATATTAGTACATGTTATTATTATTATATAAGATATAACTCACATGCTTTACCAATTGTTAGTCCAGGAGTAGTTAAAAACCACTATCATGGTTTTATGAACCATGATGAAAATGCATTCTTTTCAAAAGTAAAAATATAAAAAGTACAGCTGTATACTAAAGCAGGCCTTCTGTTATTTAAAAAAAAAACACAATATATTTAAATTTTTAAATGACTCTTCCAAACTATTACTCACTCTGAAGTAATATTGAACAATTATCTGTAGAATTCTCCTGTAAAGAGTCATGGGTTTGTTTTGGTAATCAAATAGTAAGAATGAAGTTGTAGTTGAAAATTAAAAGTAGATGAATTGGAAAGTTTGTTATGAAAAATAAATTGCAAAGCCACTTATTTACCTAGTGGAGCCCTGAAAGTGTCATTTCTTTTCAAACACAACACTGGCTTACCTGGCTTCTCTCTACGCGCTTCCTGTTTTTGCAGCTTAGAAATTTTTGTTACTCCACTCATTTAGTGCTATGTAATGAAGCCATAGAGTTCATTAAGTTTTATCCATGCATTTAATATTTTTAATATAATCAAAACAAATGAAAACTCTAGAACATGCATTCTAGATTCCATCATATGGTCATCTACACTAGCGTATATTTTGCAAAAATGAAGTAATGCTAAAAGCAGAGATACCTGCTCAAGAGATAGTGTAATTAGATGTAAAGAGCCTAGGTCTTGAAATTTTAGGTTCAATTCTTGAGTTTGCCATTTACTAGCCAGGTAACGTTGCCAGGTCTCTTCATCTATGTACACCTTAGTTTCTTCCTCTATAAATTGTGGTTCCGCCTAACTTCTTGAAGTTATTGTAAATATCAAATGATATATAAATGTCAGCTTCTATTATTTGCCAGTTATGATTATCCATCTCCATAAATATGTATATTTAATATGAATACATATACATATATGTATGTGAATCTCTGTTTTTATATATATATATATATATATATATATATATATATATATATATCTGAATCATCCTGAGTCCAGGCCTAGCACTCTATCCAGTGTGCCATCTAGCTTCCATCTATCTATCTATACACATATACAAGCCTGTGTGTGTGTGTGTGTGTGTGTGTGTGTGTGTGTGTGTGGAGAGAAAGACAGAGAGAGAGAGAGAAAGAAAGGGGGGGAGGAAGGGAGATAGTTAAGAAACCTCATCTTCCTGAGTTCAAATATGCCCTCAGATACTTACTTGATGTGTGACCCTGGATAAGTCACGTAACCCTGTTTGCCTCAGTTTCCTCATCTGTGAATTGAATTGGACAAGTAGTGGAAAACTACCCTGGTATCATTGATGATAAAACTACAAATAGTATCATGAAGATTCAAACATAACTGAAATGACTGAATAATACCACACATATATGAATGTATATATAGATAGATCGAATATATAATTATTAAGACCTATTTATTGACAAAGAGATATTGTGTCAAAGTGGGTAGAGAATTGCTATTGGAGTGAAGAAGATTAAGTTCAGGTTGTGGTATGGACAAATCACTTAATCTATCAATACAATTAGACAAGTCTATAAGACTAACAATGAAAAAGAAGTTGCCATTAATGAAAGCACTTCCATATTGAGAATTACTAATGTCAGTTAAATAAAAAGTTTTTTTTAATTAAATTTAATTTACTATCACTGAATCTCTACAGATTCAGTTATTTCATCCTTAAAAAGAGAAATCGGCTGGTATTTGTGTCAATTCTAACATTGCATGAGAGATCTATCTGTTATAGGCATGGGGGATCTTATACTACATTACATATGGCATAAGTGTGATAATTGAAGATTTTGCTTCCTTAATAAGTCAATTAGGATCTTTTATTGCACTTTTCAAAAATGATCATTAATGAAGTGTAAGTAGATATACAGATATCTCAGCCTGGGTGGGCAAACCCAATCTTTATGCATACCTATAGAAATATTGTGCTCATTTTAGGATGATACCTTTTAAGAAGGACATTGTGTCCAGAGAATAGCAATTAGGATAGTAAAGGACTGCATATATTTAATCAGAAGCCTGAAAGAACTATAGAGAATCAGTAGTAATCTTTAAATGTCTGAAAAACTACCACCAGAATTATGGCCAGGTCATGGCTTATAGAACTTTATGTCAGGCACCAATGAACATAAATGGCTCTTGACAAAATCAAATCCCAGTTGCTTCCATTGTTTTCACCTTTAGGACTTACACACAGTCAGGTAATGGTGAAAGGTATAAAATTCCCAGCAAGTCTACTTCAACTGATCTGAAATCATCCCTCTATTAACATATGAGGATGTCAAGGAAGTAATGCCTTCAAAAACACTCTGTATTTTTCCATTTCCTTCTTCCTACATGATGACAGAGAGAATATGCAAACATATGTGATCTGTAAATTCAGATTGACATCCACACTATAATAAGCAATCTCATATTACCACTGCCTTTCTTCTTTGGTAGGGGATTCCAGCTTTTGCTAACATCTGCCTTTATCGATGTCTTACCTTTCATCAATATGAAGAGAGAGATTGGTGACTTTGTGCTTATGTGCAAAAAAGCACAACTGTAGTGAAAAGAAAAGTCAGGGTAGATATACTCTCTCATTGAGACAGAGGATGGGATTTACATGGCAAGATTAAATAAATTTAAGTCAGATTGATGATTAGTATAGTAGACAGAAAGCCAGGACTCAAAGTTGAGAAAATGTGGGTTCAGGTCCTGTTTCTGAAAATTATAGATTGTTTGAATATGAGAAAATTACTAAACTTCTAAGTGCCTTATGCACCTCTGTAAGATGATTATAGCAAAATCACTGATTTGCACATCAGTAGAAGGGGTTTACTCAGCAGGAAAATCCTTTCCAGTGAAATCATAGGCTATATTCCCCTCTCCCAATTAAAAAAAATGTCAATATAGAAAAAGAGCAGATATTTTTCAAAGATGGATTCTTCTCATTGCACTACAATCCCTGACCTCATGCCAACGTCCCAAGGCTTCTGCCTCTTTCTCTTCCTTATTGTTCAGTTGTTTCAATTGTGTACAACTCCATGAAATTGTCAATTTTCTCAGCAAAGAAAATGTAATGGTTCACTATTTCTTTCTCCAGTGGATCTATTTCATCAGGCAATCAACCAGAGTTTAAGTGACCTGCCCAAGTAGATATAAGTTGTCTGAGGCTAGATTTGAACTAAGACCTTCCAGACTCCAGGTCCAGTACTCTATCCAATGAGTCACCAGCTACTTCTTTTCCCCTTACATCCCTACCAAAATAAAACTGAAATTACCTTTCCTGCTTCTTTTCTTAGGTTTGACATTTTCTATTTATACATATGGCCAACAAGCAAGAGATTGATTAATTTTTTTTTCATTTAACTGCAGAGGGCAGAATTAAGAACATAAGTTGAATAATAATAACACATTTATATATTTCTTCAATTTTGCAAAGCACTTCTCATACTTTAACTCATATATTCACATACTTCAGCATACTTTGAGCCTCACAAATAATCCTATGAGATGATACTTCAAATATTTTCCCATTGTACCAGCACATAAAATAAAAGCCAGATCCATGACTTGCTCATGGTCATACAGTCAATGTGTCAAAGATAGCTTTTTACTACAAATATACCCTTTCCTATGTTTCCCTTTCCCATGAAATGACAAATTAGATACCCAAGGCGACATTATTTCATATACTTTATATATGAAGTTCCAAAGTACTTGAAAGTGCTATTGAAATTGTTCATTTGTAGATGCAGTAAGATCTGTGTGAGTGACACTGGCAAGTGCTGCCTTCAGTTTTCTCATCTGGAAAGAACAAGTCATGATGAAATCTCTTCTGAAGCTGAATGAAGTGAGTAGAACCAAGAGAATATTGTAGACTGTAATGCAAGGTTATGTGGTGATAAACTATGATAGACTTAGCTCTTCTCAGCAATGTAGTGATCCAAGAGAATTCCAGTAGAATTAAGATGGAAAATGGCATCTGCATCCAGAGAAAGAACTATAAAGACTGAATGTGAATTGAAGCATAGTATTTTTATTTTTATTTTTTTTTGCTTTTTCTATCTCATGGTTTTTCCTTTCTTATTTTTCTTTTGCAACATAACAAATATGGAAAAAATGTTTAAAATGGCTATCCATGTAGAACCTATGTCAGACTGCTTACTGTCTTGGGAAGGAAGAAGTAAGGGGAGGAGGAAGAAAAAGTTTGGAATTCAAAATCTTACAAAAATGAATACTGAAAACTATCTTTATTTGTGATTGGAAAAATAAAACACTATTGACAAAAAAATTAACTCTATTGATTGTAAAAACTTTAAACAAGGTGGGTTGTTCATCCATTTCCCTAAAACTAAGCCTGTGCCAAAGGGATAATATTTCCCATTTCTTAAAAAAAGCCAAAATCTTTTTTCCCAAACTCTAGTTAAAATGCTTTTAATGAAAACTAAACATATAAACAATGCAATAATACAGAATAGAATCAAATGAGATAAACAACAGAAATAAGCACTGGCCTTTGTGTTGTGTATAGCAATTATGAGTGTGATCTCCTTTATTTTCCTTGCTTCCTCCTTGACTAAGCAGGGAGTAGGATGGGATCTGTTGCAAGTATGCCAAAGTTATGTGTGCCACTTTATTGAAGTCTTATTATGCCAGTCTCAAAGGAAGGTAGCACTGGGAAACTGCCATCCAGAGGTCAGACAAACCTTTATCCACTATTGCCTGTCTCATTTTTTCTTGTTGTAAAACAAAGATAGAAGATTTTCTGACTTTCTCTTCCTATAAGTTGCAGTGTCCAGTTCAAAAAAAAATTATCAAATTCATGAACCTTAGAAAAGAGCCTATTCCAATGTCTAGCACCTCTATGAAAACACTTTTCAGTCAGCAATCCTGGCGATGAAGTGTTACAATTATTTCTATATGTATTATATCTCTACTCCCAGTAGAACATAAGTTCTTTGAAGATAAAATCTGTTTTCTTGTTCAATTCCCAGAACTCCCATATGATAGTTACTAATAAATATTTGTTGAATTGTATTGAAAAAGAAGTTATCCTTAACATTTCCAAACAGAGGAAGGTGGTTGTGGTAAGAGAAGTTCTGAAAACAAAGCCTTTGCAGCAAGGTACATGGCTACTCCACTCTCCACAGAACACTTACTTATTTTTCCATTAACAAAGAACAAGAAAAGGAAACCCTTTCTGAAATCTTGGTTCAGGGCACCTCCAATAGTTAAATCTGTGCCACTGATAGAAGGCATACTGTTTCTCAGAGTTAAGGAGGCAGCTGTACAGCTAAGCTACTTATCTTTTACTTCTGGTCAAGCAGTTCATTTTCCTGAGAGAATCCTAAAGTCAAATTCTATCTAAAGGATCTTAGCTTACAGCTCGCTTTCCAGAAATGAGTTCTCAAGCAATTTAAGACAGAGTGCAGGCTCCTGCCAGCAGATTGCTGCCCTTGCTGAACAGAGGTTGTCACCTATTCAGACAGTTTGGTACCCAGTAGGTTAAAAAAGATGCCCTAGGTCCTCTTGGGGCAAGGCACTCATTGCACTGTGTCTCTTAATATTGGATATTTGCTTTTCAACACCTCAGACCGTGAAATGAAATTTCTGAAGTTCTTTGGAAATAGCCACTTCTTTTACCACTGAAAGTTCGATCATTTACACCCTTTGCTTGCTAGAGTACAAGTCTGGTATCCCACATTTGTGTCAGATAGAGGATTACTCCCTTCTTTAAAAGATAAAAGAGAATATTCCTTACAAAATAGAATCATTCTGTTCAGCTGGCATTTCCTGCGTGCCATCTTTTTGCTTCCCAGGCTTTTATAAAATTCACATTTTCTCCCATCCCCCACACCCACATGCATTTGTTTCTTCAATTTAACTGCCAAATGTTAAAATGAATTCATCCCAGAAACTTCAGATTCATGATGGTGCAAAAGAGAATTAAAATTCAAATGGTAACTTGGATCATATCAACAAATTCAACTTCCCTGTCATTTTTGGTTTAGTAAACTGTGTGAACAAATGTCTAGTTTGATTCTAGAAACTGAGACATTTTCATAACTCAGTCTGAGAATAAATAGTGGCCATCCTAGTTTTCCTTCTTATGTTGAATTTTAAAATACATTAGTAATCAATTACCCTTAAACATGAAAATTATTGTCTCTCCCAAATACATTTGATAAAAAAGAAAACTTCAATTGTCAACATCTTTAGGACAGAGAAGACATAATATTTTCATATCTGTACAACTTTTTAAAAAATCCCTTCATCTTTGTAGGACTCATTTCTTACATAGGAAAAATTTAAAGTTTGAATTAGATTATACTGGAGTTCCTTTCCAGTTCTAAAATGTTATTATTGTAAGTAGTTTGTTTCTAAGAAGTAGTACAGTGTAATCAATAATATGAATGGATGGACTGATATATGACCAATATTTATTAATATTCAAAACATAATAAGTATTGTGTTAAAAGTTATGAACATAAATACAGAAAAAAATCAGTCCTTGCCACCACAGAGCTTTTATTCAAATTCGAGAAAGTAACATAACTAGAGGAATGATAGCCAGAAAGAAGAAATTACAGAGATGGTGAATCTCACTGTCATAGGGGATTAAATTGACACAAAACCTATGTGGAACAAAGGAATAATAGATTTTATTATGGCTCCAGAACTTATCTCAGTTTTATTAACAACTGGGTTCAAATTCTACCACATATATTTACTGGAGGCTTGACTCTAGGCAAGTCAATTAATTTCTCCATTTGTAAATACTGTAAAGAAACTGTAAACCTTAGCCTCCACCTTAGAGTTGCCAGGAGGATGAAAGGAAGCTAATATATGTAAAGTAATATGTAAAGCTCAAATATCATAAAATGTGAGCTTATTTTCTTATTTCCTAACTCTTTCCTTCCCAGTCTCAAAAGAATAGATCCTTTCCAGTAGGTCATTAACAACCCTACATCTAATCATACCCACATCAACAGAAAAAAGTTAAAGAATGCCTCTTTTGTAGATGTTCCCTATGTCTATAGCTCATAAAGAAAAGGATAAAAAAGTGAATGGAATGTTCAAAGTCATTTCCTAGACACTATATTTGATATGATTTTTCTTTTTCTTTAAAGCACATCTATAAAATAAAGATAATGTGTATAAAGTGTTTTTCAAATCTTAACATGTTATATAAAAAGCAGCAACTGGGGTGGGGGAGGACACAGAAGTATAGATGCAATTCTTTCTTCAGCATTGATACTTCCTTCACTAACACATATGATCAAGTTCTCTTTAACTTATAGTTTGAAAAATTCTACCGTAATTGATGAAAGGTTGAGTAACTTACCACAATTTCCCAATAAGGCATGAATACCAGGTCTTGCAAACTGAGAATTGGCTTTCTAGCCATTATGAAGAAATGACAAAGTGGTTAGCTATTCTATGGACTGATTAGCTTGGGAGTTTTCTTCTGCCCATTTTTAAAAAAAGGCCTAAATTATGGTTGGTTTGTTTCTTCTGGATATCTACCCTGAATCTATCATTTTTAGGATTCTCAATATATTGAATAAATATTAGCTTGCTACCATATAGACTCAGAGTTTTTCTGCTTATCTTTCAAAGCAATTGAATGGTATTGGATGCCCCTTTGGAGACTTTATTGCATTCAAGTTGAAAAAAAATGCTTCTGTTGTTGCTGTTAATGATAGTTAAACCTCAGTCTTCACGGACTGCTTGGTAAAGTGCTGAGCTGTAGTTTTTGCAGCTGCCAGAAAAGCAACAATACTTTACAAATTAACTCCATTAAAATACTCAAAGTGTATATTTTATGGCAAATGTGACTCTTGAAGATTCTGGGTATATTTGAAGGGGAAAATCTCTAAGAAAAATGGAGAAGTTCTGAAAAACATATGTTCATTGTGAAACTGGTGACTATTTATCACATGCGTGGCAGAAGCAAAACAACTGAGCTAAAACCCAATAGGGCAAATCTACACATAGTTAAATATCACAACCGAAATTATTTTTAATTGTGGCAAATATCTTTCAGAGAGAGTGAAATTTTTATCCTTTCTGGAAAATTTGGGAGATTCCATCTTTTCATTTCTTTAGAGTTTGAAAATAAAATTAAGAGCAGTATTTGGGGAAATGCAGTACTAATGTTAATATAATGTTCCTTGGGAAATGTATGTGTGGAGGTGGATGTGTATAGAAATATATATATACATGTGTGTATGTACATATATATATATATATGTGTGTGTATATATATGTGTGAATATATGTGTGTATATATATGTATATGCATATATATATATATATTTAGATGTATGTGGGTATACATTCACATATATGTACACATTATGCAACTAAACCATGGAATTAGCAATTAGATATCCCAAGTTATTAAAATAATTTGGGAAGGGGAATAATTAATTAAAAGCTCCTGGATCAATTAATTCCCTACATTCCCACCTTTGATCCCTAGCCCAACTGGTAAAATTACAGAAGGGGCAATTAACAAACAAGGGGCTCAAATATTAAAGAAAGTAAAATACATATACAGTCATCAGTTTCACTATAAATTTGTGTGGGCGTTCATGTACATACATATATATTAAAGAATGTTCAAAGGGGGATCTTCACTTTACTATCCCATTTAACTTCTTTCTAAATGGTATTAGAAAGATGGTAATGGATTAATATTATCCCTGATGGCCTTTACAAAGGTAGCGTGGGCATGTCTTCTGGAGCTGGAAAAGCAGAAATGTATCTCCCCTTTTTTACTTTCCACAGCTAGGGCACTTCATCCCCTCAGCATAGTGTTCAGCCATGGCCTTCCTCTGTCCACTAGTCATTGATTTTGTTAGCTTGGACCCTGTGGATACTGATGTGCAGTGATGTAGCAGACACAGTCATGGGAAACAGCCCCAGGATCCTCATGTGACAGTCACAAGCACCCCGGTGCCCTTGTGGTGAACCTCCAAGCTACTAGGGGACCCCCAACTAGAGACTCCCAAGAGTGCCATGTCTGGGGCCTGCAGCCCCCAAAGGAAAAGCTTTGGCCAAGGCCTAGGTCAGGTCAATGAAGTTGAGCTTCTAACTCAGCAACCGCAGCCATCCTCATCACTGGCGTCTCAGTTCTTCTTCCTCAGAAATTTGGTTTATGGCTTCTTCCTGGTGTTCCAGGGCCACCCCCTCTCCTTACCACACAGGCCCTCCTCCCGTGCTGGAGCAGCTACTTGCCATTGGAGAGCTGGTCTCAAACCCTCAGCTGCCAGCCCCTGAGTCCCAGATCCAGACTGGTCATAAACTGGAGTCAGATCCCAAAATTCATCAGAACAGTCCCCAGGAGCTCCAGGGTCTTCTTCTGGGCCTGGATGCCCCAGAGCCCAGAGGCCTAAGCCCCGCTCTGGGGAGAAATGCCATTGTTAGAGATGGGCCTTCCTGGGCCAATATTCCACAAGCTTCCCTTCTTATTAAAAATCTCCATGGAAGAGGAGGCATGGAGGCTAGGAAGCACTGCATCTAATGCTTCTTCCTCCACTAAAGGATCTTAATTTCCCAGAAAGCCCTCCATGAAGGATGGGGTTGGGGTTCCTATGTCTTCCTGGCTTCTCCCTTTCAGCCTCAGGTGGAGGAGGAGGAGACAGTCTGTTTATGCAGAAGTTTATGCAGAACTAAATTGGTTTTCGATTGGTATTCCCATCGGGATAGCCACTCTTTCATGTGCTCTCCTTTTAGCCTGAACCCCAATTATTTAATTTTTAAAAATTAGGATATAGTTCAATCTTTGTCAAACTTTGAGAGACTGGGAAAATATTCACTTCCATGATCCTCCTTTCCTGTATTCAATGGAGAAAAATGTATAAAGCTCTCAAATGTTATTTAAATGAATTTTAAAGGACTATATTTGGAGTAAGTTTGAAAAAAAAATTAGCTCGCCATCTTTAGACATACAGTCAATACAAAACTCTATGGGATTGTGACCTTTCAAGTTCAGAGAAGAGATCAAGTTCCAAAGGAAGAAGCCAATTTTGTTGGGGGACACCTCTTTGCCTTTCCCCTTTCCCCTAAACCAGAAAATAGCACTATATGTTGGGATTTCTTTCATCATCAAAACACACACATACACACACACACACATACATATGCATGCAGTAGAGGTGAATATAATGAGTAAGAGGACTAATAGTGGATATTTAAGCTTACAATTGAATCAAAAAATTCAATCGGCCCTGGTTGTCAGAGGTCTGGGCACCTAGCTGAATAATCCACCCAGAAAATACTCTTTCAGAGGGCAGAATGACTATATCAATTTAAGGGGGCAAAAAAAAGATTATCAGAACCTAAATTTCTACAGATATGAGTTGCCTAGCCACAGGCTTTTATGTGTACACCTTATTACTAGGATATTCCATATATGTGCCCACTAACAGAACAACAATGTATTTGTATCACAGCATGTTCCACATTTATGGAGGGCAATGTTTTGTGCATAATATTATAATATCATCTCAATTAAATGTCTTTTCTTTTGAGATAATTGTGCCTACTGGCTATCTATTAAAGGGCAGCCCATTAGTAGGCACTGCAGAGTCATTGCTGTAGGAATTTGAACATCTTGAGTACTTTTGAATTTTGAAGGTGGTCTTCCTCTTAACCCACTATAGCAAATACTAAGTTGAAAGAATCTTTGTATAGATCTAAATATAAATGTCTAAAATTAATGACTGAAAACATCAATAATATATGATTTTATGTGAATTATATTTAAAATAGTTAATAAAGATTTTTTTTCCTCCTTCAAACAAAGAGAGTTTAGGACTCAAGTAAAAGATTAGATGTAGTAGAGACAAGGTGAATAAGCACTGAGTCCTAAAGGATATGATCCACAATTCTGAGTACTATTTTTAGAATTGGCGAGCAGAAAAGACTTGGGTTCAAATTCTAATTCAAATGCATACTAAAAATATGACCTAAGGCAAGCTACTTTGGGGATTCAGATTTTTGAAATAATTAATATTTTCTAATATAGTACTTCTGAAATATAGTAATATCATGTGCCATGATGCACTTGCCAGTTGTAATTTTGTTTTGCTTTGCTTTGTTTTTTAATAATGTCCTATCTAGACATTTTTTTAGGAATCTAAATCTAAAGCTTACTAAAAGTAAGATTTTTTTTTCAGAGTAGGGGCTTTTAAAAAAATTTTATTCCAACTGCCTAATGGGGTGGGTATAGGCACAATAAATGCCAATAGATTACTTGCTTGATTGCTCAATATAGTGTCCAGTTGTTGAATTATATGGGCATAAGGCCTTTAGTGTATGTACACAAATTAAATGTAAAGTTTGGCTCTCTCATACTCATAGCTCAAGATAAAAATTTAGATTTGTTACACTGCAATTGTTGTCCTGGAGAACTTATCCATTGTCCTTGTAATTAATATTTTAATTGGTGGTAGCTGGCAGAAAGTGGGGGGGAAGAAGGTTGTGTCCCTCTATATCTAAAGGAGTGTCCCTATGAAATTTCATCCAAAATGAATAAAAATAAACACATTGGTAAATGAATTGCATTCATCAACTTTTTTTTCTTTATTTTTGTTTTATAGACTGAACAGAGAGTTATTTATTGATCTTTATTTGTTAAATAGGATTTCAAGATATAAAATACTAAGAACTAAATCTAAGCACTCTTCACAGTGCCATTTACTTATACAATTATAAAGCTTTTCTAAGGACTGGGAGTTTAATTTCAAGACATGTTCTGAATAGCAACTGCCATAGTTAAGGTTACACAATATATGGTGGGTGAATAGTGTGAGGAGATTCTAACTAACTGTGATGTGTGGGCATCCTCAGGTTCCTATTCATTAAGCTTACTCTGACAAGTGAAGGAATAAATGAAGACCACTTCTGAAAGCTAACATTTTCCTTTTTCTCCTCAAGTATGAAGCCGTGCTAAAGTATCAGCCTTTAATAGGGAACATGCTTGTCAATTTTTAGCTTTATAAAACTCACTGTGAAATCTCATGGAAGCAAGAGCTTTCTGGACTGGCCCAGAACCAGATAACTTCAATATTGTAACCCCTTTTCCACCAGTAACTTCTATGTCAGAATGATCAAATCTAAGACCCTGTGTCTTTCTAGGACTCGAATATAAAATAGAATGTGCATTTCTAGTCTCCTGAATCAGGGGGTTTATGAAGAAAAATTTAATAAGCTCTTTTCTATAAAGCACTTGAGCTGCAAGGAGAAGGGCATTATGTAAATATGATTTACTATAAAAGAAATTCTTAATATTGCTCATAATTATTTTATGCATCATAATGAACAATAATTTGATGTTCATAATGTAACTAAACTGTTAGTGAAAATGGGAAATATAGCTGAAAATTTTTATTTTCAGTATTTCTCTGTAATCCCAATAAATTTTTTTATTCTGTCAAACAGTCCACAAATATGAACCCATATGGTTCTTTTCTTGCCACCTCTCCTACTTTGCCTACTAGAATTAAAAAGGACGATCTAATCACCCTAGAGCAAATGCATTTTATTTTTATCTACTCTACAATTTTAAAATTCTTTCATTTTTTCCCCCTGCAAGGGAAGTTTAATGAGGCATATTTGCTTGTTTCCATGGTATTTCAAAGAAGGATTACTAGCTGAAGGCAAGAAAATATCTAAGAAAAAAGCAAGGGATAAATGATGGTGCTTACAAAGAAAAGACAAACTTTAGTTTCCAAATGAATTCCAGTGGATAGGGGTTATTCATTTGTAAGCTGTAAAACAATGTCAATCACTTTGAGTTTTGCTTAAGGACCAATGTTTCCTACAAAAATGAATAGTAGACAGTAAATTCTTCATTTGTCATTACAAAAATGCAAAGAAAATATGTTCAGTTCTAAATAGAAATAAATTTACTCCTAAATGGAAATATTTCAAGAAAGAGAAATGGGGGATAAAACGCATTTTGCATTATACTTGTTTTCAAAGAATCTCAGGATGTCAGAACTGGAAAGGATATCAGAAACTCTTTAATACAACTTGGGCCTGTGTAGGAATGACCTCTATAAAATAGATCTAATGAGTTCTCATTCACATAACCAGTAAGCCAGTAACTTGAAATTACTATGCAAGCTCTGGGGGGTGGGAGAAGGTATATAGAAAATATATGTTCTTTGTTCTCAAAGAATTCATGATCAAATCGAGGCAGGGAAAGAGTACATGCAAACAACTAAGAAGAAAAAGGACATATACAGTATTAAATTAGAAGCAATTTCAGAAGGAAGGCTCAAATACTAAGGAAGGATTGGTAAATGGTTCTTGCAGGAGGGAATTCAGCTGATATTTAAAGGAAACCAGGAAAGCTGAAAGCCAGAGAAGAGGAGGAATAGAGTTCCAGGCATGGGAAAATGATCACTGTTGGGAGATGGAGTGTCTTTTTTGAGGAACAGTGACAAGGATAGTGTGATTATATCCTTCAATTTAGTATATAAAAGGAAGTAAGGTCTAAGAATGTGAAAAGATGGATGGACATCAGGTTATGAAAGGTTTTGAAAGAGTATTTTATATTTGATCCTTGAATGAACAGGGAGCCTGAAAGGATGGGGAAAGGGGGAAGTGATATTGTAAGACTTGCATTTTAGTGAGATAATTTGACAGCTTGAATGGAAGATGAATCAGAATGAAGAAAGACTTGAGGAATCAAAAGCATACAGCAGGCTATTTCAATAGTCCAGGCAGAAATGATAAAGACTTGAACCATTATGGTTGCAATGTCAGAGGAGATAAGAAAGCTAATAGTAAAATGTTATAAAGATACAGATGACAAGATTTGATCTCTGATTGAATATTATGGGGAGGTAAGAATCAGGGTGATACCTAGAATATGAGTCTGTATAACTAGAAATTTAAATATTAACTAACTAACAAACATAAATAGTAATTTTACTATTTAAAGTTTCTTCAAAAAACAATCCTGGAATAAGCAACATGAAATGTGCTTTTACATTTATTTTATGCAACAAACTCAGTTGTAAGGGAAGGGAGGTGAGGAGGTAGTGAGACTCAGAGGCATAAGTGGAAATAGTTGCTTCCTTTTCAATTAGTTTTTCTTTCTAATTTTAGTGTACATTTTGGTTGTTTCCCGGTTCCTGAAATTGTGAGAACTTTCTAAATTCTTGTGGCTTTGGGCAAGATCCTAGTCACCCTGACCTAATATAGTTCTAACAGTTGATCCCTATTGCTCAAAACAGTGTCTCAGACAGTAAAAGAAATCATTTCCCCACTAAGTGTTTTCATTTTCCCTCAAGTTTATCAGAATCCATCAATCTGTCTGCCTTCCTCTGGCTGTTTTCCAACTTATCAGTGTTTCCCCTAAAATATTGAGCTGAGAATAGAACATAATCATTTAGGTGTATTCTGATCAAAAGGGCTATCTATTTCATCCCCATTCTGTACACTTTGCCTTTCAATGAAGCAGATTTCATTAGCTTTTTTGACTGTAATGTCATATTGTCAGCTCATTGAGCTTTTAGTTTTCTAAATCCCCCTGATCATTTTCAGATGTATTGTATTCTCCTTTTTGATGTTCAATTTGTCATCCAATATGTTAACTGTCCTTGCTAGATTTTATGATCTGTAAATTTGAAAACTATGCCATTTATGATTTTAACAAACTAATTATTTTTAAGTGGAACAGAAGAGGGCCATGATAGATCCTTGGAATACTGCTCTAAAGACCATTGCTAAAAATTGCAAATTCTGCTCAAAATTAAGACAAATACTTACACTATATCTTTCTTCCAGCAAAATTTATTGTGAGTATATGCTCTTATTTCTATTACATGACCTATTTTGCCTCTGAATATGCAGGTAATACATATTCATCAGACATTTAAATTTTTTTCCACATATTGTTATTGAAAGCAAGTATACACCTGCTAAACTATTGATCGTAGAATTTCAATCAAAAATATGTGCTCTGATATTATATTTCTGAAAACTACCACATGTAAAAAAAGTTTATAGTAGTAATTTATTATTCTTGATAATTACATTTGTACATTATATTTAATTTTGTTAATATTGATCAGTTTAGCTAATCTCAACATATCAGAATGCCATTCATACATTTATCTTATGCCAATTCTTGGCATAATGAGTTCTACAAATTTACTAAGCCTTTGTGTCAAAATGACCTATACTGGTGTACAATCACTGCTAAATGAAAATGAGTGGAGACCAGTTACCATTTAATAGCAAAATACCCTTGCAGCTGGATAGAACAGATAAAAACATTGGTCTGTAGCACACAAAACAATTCTTCCAGAATGATTCTTTTTTAAATTTAGTTTAATTTAATTTTTTTTATTATTAATACTTTTTATTTGCAAAACATATATATGGGTAATTCCCAAACATTAACCCTTACAAAGCTTTCTGTTACAAATTTTCCCCCCTACTCCCCACCCCTCCCCAAGATAGCAGGATATCCACTACATGATAATTATGTTAGAATACTTAAATCTAATATATGTATAGTTTTTGCCGCACATCATTTTTTTGTTCAGGAGAAATTGTATTTGTAAGAGAGAATAATCCGATAAAGGAAATACAATGCAAGCAAACATCAATAGAGAACATGAAAATGTTATGTTGTGGTCCACATTTCACATCCCTCTCTCTTGGGTGTATATGGCCTTCTTCACTGAACAATTGTAATTGGTTTGAAGCATTTCATTGTTGAAGAGAGTCATCTCCATTAGAACTGATCCTCATATAGTACTGTTGTTGCCATGTATAATGATCTCCTGGTTCTGCTCAGTTCACTCTGCATCAGTTCATGCAAGTCTCTCCAGGCCTCTCTGAAATCGTCCTGTTGGTCGTTTCTTACAGAGCAATAATATTCCATAACATTCATATACCATAATTTATTCAGCCACTCTCCAATTGATGGGCATCTACTCAGTTTCCAGTTTCTAGCCACCACAAAAAGAGCTGCCACAAACATTCTTGCACATGTGGGGCACTTTCCTTCTTTTATGATTTCTTTGGAATATAAGCCCAATAGAAACACTGCTGGGTCAAAGGGTATGCACAGTTTGATAACTTTTTGAGCATAGCTCCAAATTGCTCTCTAGAATGGTTGGATCCGTTCACAGCTCCACCAACAATGCATTAGTGTCCCAGTCTTCCCACATGCCCTCCAACATTCATCATTATCTTTTGCTGTCATTTTAGCCAATCTGACAGGTGTGTAGTGGTACTTCAGAGTTGTCTTAATTTGCATTTCTCTGATCAATAGTGACTTGGAGCATCTTTTCATATGATTATAAATAGTTTTAATTTCATCATCTGAAAATTGTCTGTTCATATCCTTTGACCATTTATCAACTGGAGAATGGTTTGAATTCTTATAAATGTGAGACAATGCTCTATATATGTTAGAGATGAGACCTTTATCAGAACCCTTAAATGTAAAGATGATTTCCCATTTTGATGCTTCCCTCCTAATCTTGGCTGCATTAGTTTTGTTAGTACAGAAACTTTTTAACTTAATATAATCAAAATTATCTATCTTGTGTTCAATTAAGAGTTCCAGATCTTCACTGGACATAAATTTATTCAATCTCCACAGGTCTGAGAAGTAAACTATCCCATGTTCCTCTAATTTGGTTATAACATCACTCTTTGTATCTAGATCATGAACCCATTTAAATCTTATCTTGGTGTGTGGTGTTAGGTGTGGGTCCAGCCTTAATTTCTTCCACACTGGTTTCCAATTATCCCAGAAGTTTTTGCTGAATAGTGAGTACTTAACCCAAAAGCTGGGTTCTTTGGGTTTATCAAACACTAAATTGCTAATGTTATTAGCTACTTTGTCCTGATATCCTATTCTATGCCACTGATCAACTGCTGTATTTCTCAGCCAATACCAAATGGTTTTGATGACTGCTGCTTTATAATATACTTTTATATCTGATACAGCAAGGCCACCTTCATCTGTCTTTTTTTTTCCATTAATTCCCTTGAAACTCTTGACCTTTTGAATCTGTCCATTATTCCAAATGAATTTTGCTACTATTTTTTCTAGATCTGCAAGTTAATTTCTTGGGAGTTTGATTGGCATGGCACTAAATGAGTAAATTAGTTTGGGTAGTATTGTCATTTTTATTATATTCGCTCGGTCTATCCATGAGCATTTTAAGTTTTTTCCAATTGACTAGGTGTGATTTTATTTGTGTGGAAAGTGTTTTGAAGTATAGATCATATAGTTTCTGACATTTTCTTGGCAGATAGATTCCCAAATATTTTATGCTATCATCTGTTATTCTGAATGGAATTTCTTTTTCTATCTCTTGCTGCTGAACTTTGTTGGTAATATATAAAAATGCTGATGATTTATGTGGATTTATTTTGAATCCTGCAACTTTACTAAAGTTGTGAATTGTTTCTAGTAGTTTTTTAGTTGAGTCTCTAGGGTTCTCTAAGTATACCATCATGTCATCTGCAAAGAGTGATAATTTGGTTTCTTCATTGCCTACTTTAATTCATTTTATTTCTTTTTCTTCTCTTATTGCCAAAGCTAACATTTCTAATACAATATTAAATAGTAATGGTGACAGTGAGCAGCCTTGTTTCACTCCTGATCTTATTGGGAATGGTTCTAGTTTGTCTCCATTACATATGATACTTGCTGATGGTTTTAAGTAGATGCCACTAATCATTTGAAGGAAAAGTCCATTTATTCAGATCCTCTCTAGTGTCTTTAATAGGAATGGGTGTTGGATTTTATCGAATGCTTTTTCTGCATCTATGGAGATAATAATATGGTTTTTGTTAGTTTGGTTATTGATATAATTGATTATGCTGATAGTTTTCCTGATATTGAACCAGCCCTGCATTCCTGGTATAAATCCTACTTGGTCAAGATGTATTATCCTGGAGATAATTTTATTTAATCTCGTTGCTAAAATCTTATTTAAAATTTTTGCATCAATATTCATTAGGGAAATGGGTCTATAGTTTTCTTTCTCTGTTTTCAACCTACCTGGTTTAGCTATCAGCACCATATCTCTATCATAGAAAGAATTTGGTAGTATACCTTCTGTACCTATTTTTCAAATAGTTTGTATAGTATTGGAATTAATTGTTCTTTAAATGTTTGGTAGAATTCACATGTAAAACCATCTGACCCTGGAGATTTTTTCTTAGGGAGTTGATTAATAGCTTGTTCTGTTTCTTTTTCTAAAATGGGGCTATTTAAATAATTTATTTCCTCTTCTGTTAACCTGGGCAATCTATATTTTTGTAGATATTCCTCCATTTCATTTAGATTATCAAATTTATTGGCATAAAGTTGGGCAAAGTAACTCCTAATTATTACTCTAATTTCCTCTTCATTGGAGGAAAGTTCTCCCTTATTATTTTTGAGACTAACAATTTGGTTTTCCTCTTTCCTTTTTCTCATCAAATTAACTAAAGGCTTATCTATCTTGTTGGTTTTTTCATAAAACCGACTCTTAGTTTTATTTATTAATTCAATAGTTTTCTTATTTTCAATTTTATTAATCTCACCTTTTATTTTCAGAATTTCCAATTTGGTATTTGATTGAGGGTTTTTAATTTGCTCTTTTTCTAGTTTTTCTTTTAATTGTAACCCTAATTCATTGATCTTCTCTTTCTCTATTTTATGCAAATAAGCATCTAGAGATACAAAGTTACCGCTTATAACCGCTTTGGCCGTATCCCACAAATTTTGGTACGTTGTCTCATTATTGTCATTCTCCTGGATGAAATTATCGATTGTGTCTGTAATTTGCTCTTTCACCCATTCATTCTTCGGGATTAGATTATTTAATTTCCAATTAACTTTTGATCTATTTTCTCCTGGCCTTATATTACATGTGAGTTTTACTGCATCATGATGTGAAAAGGATACGTTTACTATTTCTGCTTTTCTACATTTGATTTTGAGGTTTTTATGCCCTAACACATGATCAATTTTCGTATAAGTTCCATGAACCCCTGAGAAAAAAGTATACTCCCTTCTATCACCATTCAATTTCCTCCAGAGATCTGTCATACCTAACTTATCTAACATTTTGTTTATCTCCTTAACTTCTTTCTTATTTATTTTGTGGTTTGATTTATCTAATTCTGAGATAGCAAGGTTGAGATCCCCCACTAGTATAGTATTACTGTCTATTTCTCCTTGCATCTCTGTTAGTTTCTCCTCTAGGAATTTCCAGAATGATTCTTAGAAACTTTTCTATATGAATCTCACTCCTTCCTTGGCAAATGCCCTTAGAAACTTTACTATATGAACTTCATTCCTTCCTTGGCAAATGCCCTAGTGTTTTATTCATACCAGTATTTTGACCCAAATGAATTCTCTGCAATTCCCCATAAAGCTTATACTTCCCACAGATTTCTATATTGCTCTTTTACTTTTAGGGACTTAAAATAGAGCCTACAACCCTTAGGCTCTCTTTCTTAGGAGCCTTCTCAAAAGAAATATACCCTTGGTTGCTAGGACTACACTTCCCAGAGTTGTCTTCAAAAGTTATTTTCCTTGGCTCTTTTTCTGAAGCTATTAATTTGTCCTATATAATCAAAACTTTTACCAATTTGGGGTTCTAATGCTAATACTACAGGATTTAGGCAAAGTAGTTTTAGTTAGTCATTTAAAAAAACTTTTAACTTGCATGATTTCATGTCACATACTACCTTCTTTTGGCCTTTGCATTTTTGGACAAAGATTTATTCTTTTAATTTGTTCTTTTTCTAGTTTTTTTTATTTTAGATGCAAGTCCAATTAATTGATTTTCTCTTTCTCTATTTTATGCAAGTAAGCATCTAGAGATAAAAAAAATTCCCCTTATTACCACTTTGGCTGCATCCCACAAATTATAGTATTTTGTCTCATTATTATCATTCTCTTAGATGAAATTAGTAATTGTTTCTGTAATTTCCTGGTTTACCCATTCATTCTGTAGGATAAGATTATTCAGTTTACAATTGCTTTTTGGTCAATTTTTACTGGCCTTATATTGCATGTGATTTTTATTGCATCATTATCTGAAAAAATGCATTTACTATGTCTGCCTTTCTGAATTTGATTTTGAGGTTTTTAATGCCCTAACACATGGTCAATTTTTGTATGTCCCATGAACCACTGAGAAAAAAGTAAATTCCTTTCTTTCTCCATTTAATTTCCTCCAAAGATCTATCATACCTAACTTTTCTAACATTTTGTTTACCTCCTTAACTTCTTTCTTATTTATTTTGTGATTCGATTTATCTAGTTCTGAGAGAGGGAGGTTGAGATCCCCCACTATTATAGTTTTGCTGTTTATTTCTACTTGCATCTCTCTGAACTTTTCTTCTAGGAATTTCCATGCTATACCACTTGGTGCATATATGTTTACTATTGATAATGCTTCATTATCTATGGTACCCTTCAGTAAGATATAGTTACCTTTCTTGTTTCTTTTAATTAGATCTATCTTTGCTTTTACTTCATCTGAGATCAGGAAAGCTAACCCTGCTTTTTTTTTTTGTTCACCTGAAGCATAATAGATTTTGCTCCAGCCCTTTATGTTCACTCTGTATGTATCATTGGGATTAAATGTGTTTCTTGTAACCAGCATATTGTTGAATTCTGGCTTTTATTCCAGTCTCCTCCACTTCTGCTTTATGGGAGAGTTCATCCCATTCACATTCACAGTCAAAATAAAATATTTACCCCAGGTTATCTTTTCCCTTTCCTATTCCTCTTCCCTTCTCCCCAGTATTTTGCTTTTGATGAGCACCTCTCTGAAACAGTCCTTCCTCTTTTAGAGCCCGTACCCCCCTTTTTTACACCTTTTTTCTAATTCTTTGGTTTTCCTTCTATTTTTCTTTCCCTTTCTTTTCCCCCTTTTCCTTCTATTTCCCTATAAGGTGAGACAAGTTTCTTTGTGATACCAAATATTTCTGTTATTCTCTTAGAGCAAAAGCTGATGAGAATAAGATTCACACAATGCTCATCCTCCTCCCTTCTTTCCTTCAATTATAATAGGTTTTCTTTGCCTCTATGTATGATGTAATTTCCCTTATTGTACCTCCTTTCCCCTCTTCTTACAGTGTGATTTCTTTTCTACCTCTAATTTCTTTTTCATATTATCATAACAAAAGCAAATTATATCCATGTTTTCTAAGCATATCCATAACAAATATAGTTTTTTCCCTTTTTACCTTTTTATGTTTCTCTTGAGTTTTGTATTTGAAGATCAAACTTCTGTTCAGTTCTGATCTTTTCATTAGAAATAGGTGAAATTCACCTATATCATTGAATGTCCATCTTCTTTCCTGAAAGATAATGCACATTTTAGCTGGATAGCTTGTTCTTTGCTGTAATCTCAGTTTCTTTGCTTTTTGTAATATCAGATTACAAGCCCTTTTATCCTTTAAAGTGGAAGCTGCTAGGTCCTGGGTAATCCTAATTGTGGCTCCTCGTTATTTAAATTGTGTCTTTCTTTCTGGCTGCTTGCAATATCTTTTCCTTGGTACAATATTTCTGAAATTTAGTCACGGTATTGCTTGGGGATTTAATTATGGGGTCTCTTTCAAAAGGTGATTGGCAAATCGTTTTGATGGCTATTATATCTTCTGATGCTAAAATAATGGGGCAGTTTTCTTTTATGATTTCCTGTAAGATGACATATAGGTTCTTTTCATCATAGCTTTCAGGAAGGCCTATAATGCTTAAATTGTCTCTCCTAGATCTATTTTCCAGGTCAGTTGTTTTTCTTAGGAGATATTTCATATTTTCTTCCATTTTTTTCATTTTTTTGTTTTTGTTTTGCTGATTTTTGAAGTATTGTTGAGTCATTCACTTCCATTTGTTTCATTGTAATTTTTAGTGTCTTTTTTTTAGTTACTATTTTTAGCTCTTGTAATTGGCCAATTAATTTTTTTTTGTTCATTGCATTCTTTTTCCATTTTTTCCAATTTTTTTGCAATGATCTCATTTCATTTCCCCACATTTCTTCTAATTTTCTTTTAAGATCTTTTATTCAATATTCGAAGAAAGCCTTATGACATGGGATTCAGTTTATGTCTCTCTTTGGGGCTTTTTCTGGAGTTGCTTTACCTTTAGGATCTCAGGATTTGAGGTCTGCTCTTCTCTCTCTCCATAAAAGCTGTCTATGGTGAGAGGTTTTTTTTTTTTTTTTTTTTTTATTCATTTTTTAAAGCTTGAAGTCTATTCAAGGCAAAGAAGGGACAGGTGCTTTAATTTGCCCTGGGGCAGTTCTACTGATTAATTGATTGCTTTTGGGTGCTGTGTAATGGCAGCTAGGTCCAGTGCTCTTCTGGGGCTCAGTGGTTCACAATCTACCCCCCACAAAGGCAACTCTACCAAACTAACTACTTACAATCAGGATTGGCCCAAGAGGCCTACAGAAGACCTCCAGGTGTGTGGAAGCCACAACACTCCAACTCCCTGCTCCATCTCCCTGCTGTGGTCTCCCTCTGCTGCTGTCTGGATTCGGTGGACCACCCCCCATGCCCAAATGAAAGAGACCTGTTTTGAAATTTTTCCAGAGTATTTTCTTCTAGAAATGTGATGTACTCCTCAAAACCAGTTTAGAGGCTTCATCTGCTGTTGCTTTGAGGGAAGATTAGGGGAGGTTACAGAGGGTCTTGTCTGCTCTCCACCATCTTTGCTCCCCCCCTCAGAAGACCCACATATCCTTTTTTCCAGAGTTTTATTCTTTTAAGTTAAAACTCAAAATTATTTTTTAAAATCTGAAGAGAGATAAAGACTCCTTCTTAGCCCATTCATTTCTAATGTTAAAAACTTAGCTAGCCCACATATGATAACTGTTTGCATTAGAAATATGGTCAGCAAGTGAAACTTGCCTATTTTTAAGTGGCTGTAATAAAAACATTAACCCTCTAAAGAAGGAAGAAAGAAGGGAGAGAGGAAAAGAAGGAGCAAAGAAAAGAAAGGGAAAAAAGAAGGAAGGAAAAGAGATGGAGAAGGAAAAAGGAAGAAAGATTTCTGACTAGATTGTGCTGTTTAGAATAATTGAAGAATGCAGATGAAGTAATAATGGAGAAATGTTAAGTTAAATGTATGTTTATTGATCCCCATTCAAGCATTACAGTATCTATTTTGTGGGATGATTTTTTTCCCCATTTGCTTTCTAGAAAATGAAATAGAAGACACACTAAAGGTACATATACTTGTTACAAGATTAAAATAAAATTCCTCACTCAGAATTCAGATCCCAGAAGTCCTATGCATGAAAGACCAAAAAGCAATATGAGCCATTTTAATATTTACATATTTTATTGTAATTATTAAAATTTCCTTGTGTATTTGTATTTTGTTATATCTTTGTGAGGAAGGAAAAGGAAGAAAAATATGAAAGGACTATTCAACTAAAGTGTTAAATATTCTCCAATATCTAGAGCTAACAACTTCTCGGCATGGGTTGAGCTGAATTTCAAAACCATTGTCATTCTGGAGACAACCTGTAGTTTTAAATGACTAGGCTGTCAGCTCTTTAGTTCTCTGCATTTGCCTTTTCTGCTTTACTGAATAGTAACAATTACATTGCAAACAGCATGTTATTTCCAACTGTTTTTTGACAGAAATCTTTGTGTTACAAATATTGCAAACTTCAGTTAGTTTGCATGATTAATTTTTTATGTATATTTTAAGGGGTGGAGGATTTTCTTTAAACTGTTACAATGCATTTTGGACTTTGCAGGGGTATTGACTTTTCTGTCTTGAAAACTCTTTTAAATAGGGAGTCTGTAAAGGGTGACAGAAGTTTGGAAACACTTTCACATAATACTCAGGGTAGTGTGTGGAGCTTTGGGTAGCAAGAGTTCATTTGTCACTCTTGAAGGTAAAAAGGTAATCTCTGAACAAGAAAGTTAGAGATTAATTGATTTTTCAATCAAACTAAAAAAAATACTAAACACCTACTATGTACAATATTGTTTGCTAAGCATAGGGTTTACAAAAAAAGAAAGCAACAATTTTTACTTCAAAGGAGTTAAATTTACCTGAGCAATGTAACATGAATTCATATAAGGAAACACAATGTGTTTATAGAAGAATTTCCAACTGAAATTTAGGAAAATACTTCAGAGTTATAATGTACAACCCTCCTTGCTTTAATTTGTTTTGTTAGTTTGACCCAAGTATAACTGCATCAGAAGATTCTTCCATTTTCTTTTCCATAAAGAAAAGTGTCATGAGCTTATAACATGCAAAAGTTTGGGCCTGGGACTAGCTCCCCAGATAACATAATTTCACCTTCAAATTGCTGCCAAATTTGAGTGAATTTTGAGCCATAACAAACCTTAAAAAACTTAACAGAATTAAAAACTGTTAAAGGATTTATTTTCGTATCACTTTAGTGACTAAAACTCATAGTTGTGTTCTTATTCTCTATTAAATTCATATTACTTATTATTTATTCATCACTTTAGGTTCCTGATCTCTAGAATTAGAGGGTGAATCTAGTGATGATAGTGGTAGTGGTGATGATAATACTTATAATAATTTATATGGTTCTATCATCTCTAAGTTCCTTTCTAGCTCTAATATTCAACAGCTCTGTGAAAAATTTCTTGAGCAAGACATTTCCCTAAGCACTAAGCAGTGTAGGAAATGCAAAGACATATTAAACATGGCAATCCTGACCAAGTTATTTCCCTTCCTTGCTTCATTTTCCTCAACTGTTAAGTGAAAAAAAATAATAAAAGCATTGTGTTAGATGGATTTTAAAATCACTCCATCTCTGAATCTCTGATCTCTGATTCAATCATATGTGGTCATATGAGGATAAAATTCATGTATACAAACAAATATAAAACAACATAAGTAACGACTGAGTTTAGTATAAAGTAACAATAATAGTCACAGAAGTTATAAATCACTATCATAATTACAAATATACATGTGTATATATCATGTGTATTTCCCAAGTTTATACACACACACACACATACACACATATATATATATATAATACAAGCGTATAACTTTGCAATTTTGATAACTGTTTTCTTCTCTGAATTTGTGTAGTAATTCTATATAAAGACATTTTGTGAACTGTTACTTCAGCTGTTTATCATTGATAGAAAGGATTTTAATTCCATGCTACTGACCTATGTGAGGGAAAGAATAGGTGTTGTAGAACAAAGTATCTGAAAAAACAATATACACATATCTGAAACATACACATCTGAAAACAAATATACACATATCATAACAATATTATCAAATAAAATAACTGGCACTAGTGTCCTCTCCCAGGTTCTCATTCCAACTCTGTGTCTCATACAGAATTCCACTGCCTTGAAGCAGCAACTTCTGCACCAAAGAAGAGACTCTCCTCTAAGAAGCAGCTTTCAAAAAGCATCACAGTTTTGAAACCCAGGTTACCAAATACATTTGAAGGAGGGCATGCTAATCATTCTTTATATAACTTCTAAATTCTGTTAAATATAAAATGTGATAATTTAGAGAGGCTTTATTTATTTTAGTGCAGTTATTTCCTTCTACCAGAAAGTTCATTATTTTTACTCTAAATATATCCTCCAACATTGAAGACATCAAAACAAATATATATCATATATATGTATGTACATATATACCTTTTTTTAAATTGAAGCTTTTTATTTGTATAATATATGTATGGGTAGTTCCCCAACATTGATCTTTACAAAGCTTTCCATTACAAATTTTACCCCCAGTCCCCTCCCCTCCCCTGGATGGCAGGAAGTGCACTACATGCTAATAATGTTGAAATGCTTGAGAAGTTATGCAAGAAAAATCCTATCTACAAGAAAAAAAAAAGAATCAGAGAAAGGCAACACAATGCAAAAAAAGTCAGTAGAGATCATGAAAATGTTACGTTGTGGTCTATATTTCATTTCCCTCTCTCTGGGTGTATATGGTTTTCTTCAGTGAACAATTGAAACTGGTTTGAGACAATTCTTTGTTGCAGAGAGCCATGTCCATCAGAATTGATCATCATGTAATACTGTTGTTGCTGTGTATGATGATCTCCTGGTTCTGCTCGTTTCACTCAGCATCAGTTCATGGAAGTCTCTCCAGGCCTCTCTGAAATCGTCCTGCTGGTTGTTTCTTACAGAGCAATAATATTCCATAACATTCATATACCATAATTTATTCAGCCACTCTCCAATTTATGGGCATCCCTTCAGTTTCCAGTTTCTAGCCATCACAAAAAGAGCTGCCACAAACATTCTTGCACATGTGGGGCCCTTTCCCTCCTCTAAGATCTCTTTGGATATAGGCCCAGTAAAAACACTACTGGGTCAAAGGGTATCCACAGTTTGACAACTTTTTGGGCATAGTTCCAAGTTGTTCTCCAGAATGGTTGGATCCGTTCACAGTTCCACCAACAATGTATCAGTGTCCCAGTTTTCCCACATCCCCTCCAACATTCATCGTTACCTTTTCCTGTCATTTTAGCCAATGTGACAGGTGTGTAGTGGTACCTCAGAGTTGTCTTAATTTGCATTTCTCTGATCAATAGTGATTTGGAGCAACTTTTCGTATGACTAGAGATGGTTTTAATTTCATAATCTGAAAATTGTCTGTTCATATCCTTTGACCACTTATCTATTGAAGAGTGGCTTGAATTCTTATATATATGAGACAATTCTCTATAAATTTTAGAAATGAGGCCTTTATCAGAACCATTAAATGTAAAGATGATTTCCCAATTTGATGCTTCCCTCCTAATCTTGTCTGCATTTGTTTTGTTTGTACAGAAACTTTTTAACTTAAAATAATCAAAATTATTCATCTGGTGTTCAATTAGGAGTTCCAGGTCTTCTTCGGACATAAATTTATTCCATCTCCACAGGTCTGAGAGATAAATTATATTACGTTCCTCTAACTTGCTTACAAAGTCCCTCTTTATATCTAGATCATGAACCCATTTAGATCTTATCTTGGTATGTGGTGTTAGGTATGGGTCAAGCCCTAATTTCTTCCACACTAGTTTCCAATTTTCCCAGCAGTTTTTGCCAAATAGTGAGTATTTATCCCAAAATCTGGGGTCTTTGGGTTTATCAAATACTAGATTGTTAAGGTTATTGCCTAGATTGTCCTGATATCCTATCCTGTGCCACTGATCGACTGCTCTATTTCTTAGCCAGTACCAAACGGTTTTGATGACCGCTGCTTTATAATATAGTTTTAGATCTGGTACAGCAAGGCCACCTTCATCTGCCTTTTTTTTCATTAATCCCCTTGAAATCCTTGACCTTTTGTTCTTCCAAATGAACTTTGCTACTATTTTTTCTAGATCTGTAAAATAATTTCTTGGGAGTTTGATTGGTATGGCACTAAATAAGTAGATTAGTTTGGGTAGTATTGTCATTTTTATTATGTTC